>JAHWFP010199412.1:85901-144909 GCA_023313725.1 Lithobius niger
ATGACCCGGATTCGAACCAGCTACCCAGTTCGCCCCCAGATCACTTGCATAGCGCCTTAGTCGCTATGGCCACATCCTCAACTGGCATAAAGATAACTCACTGAACCCGTTATTAAGGTCACAACCGTGACCAGGGCTCCATTCGGCCGAAATTCACTCAACCATTGACAATGGAGAGGGAAGACAAATCATACACTCAAACGGCTCAATAAAGGAGAAATAAATAGAAACAAATCGCTGGAAATAATACTAAGGAAAATCGGAAACAAGCCAACAGCGAAGAACATATACCAATGAGCACAGCATGTCAGGTGGTTCTAGATGGTACCACCGCTCTATGCTATGACTTGTACGTCCACAATTCCTGAATGAAGTGTCGCAGACAATCCAACATCACGAGAGGATAGGCTTTCTTGAACTGAACCAAGTCAAAACTCAAATAGTTGTTGTCATAGCACAACTGGCTAAATTGCTGCACCATTCTGTGCAGAGGGACGTGCGCTACAGTGGAAACATAGTTGGATTTTTAACTAAGAGTCTTGTGTGTTAGTCTAAAAAGCTTCGACTATTCAACCAGGTTTTCAACAGCACAAATGGATAAGTTGACGTGTGCCAAGTAAAGCTAGTATTTCTGGGTGGCTTGCCGCTGTCATAATAGGCAGTGTTTAAATCCTAAATCCCCTATCGCTCCGTGATTGGAGATATTGTAGAGTTTAATTTTTTGCTCATCCAATGCCGTAAGGCCTAGAACATGACATGAAATGCTACTCAGAACAATTTTGCCATCAGCTGTTGCTGCAGCATTGAAGATGGCATTTGTATCGTTAGCTCTCAAGCAAGTGAACAAATGTATAATTCCATGTATTATAGCTTATAATTTTCAAAAATCGCATGATGCATTTCAGGGGGATGGCAAAGGTAAGGCTTCCTCGGGAATAGTTTTTATGATGATGTAGGCAATTTATATATGGTTCTGACTGACTTGTTTCATTTGACGTACTCCTTACAAATGACATACGATACAACTTTTAATTGACTTTTATTATTTTTAATACAGTGTGTTACCAAAAACAAGCATTGCAAAACTATTATTAAATTATGATATCTTTTACAGATATGTCAAAACTGGATAGTTTAATCCCACTGGATCAAGTAATAGTGGAACAAGAAATTGAATTGCTTGAAGGCAAGTCCATTTTTCTACATAATTTATTTTTACATTTATTGTGAAATAAGTGTCAGTTTTTCAGAGGAACTCTGCATACCATACAAAACAATTAAATAAAAACAAAAATGTTACAGATGAAATAAATACAAATAAATCGCTGTAATGATGTAAAGGTAAATTGGAATAAGCCATAGAGAAACCGTACATTACAAAGAACGTAGTATAGTAAGCCTCCATTAGCACTTAGATTTCATTCAAGTGATGTGACCCAGATTCGCACTGGGAACCAGCCTGTCACCAGACTTCTGCTATACAACCTTTACCGGGTTCTAGGCGAATATCCCCTGGTGAAAAGCCCCCCCCCCTCCCCGAAAATAACCCCCCGGTTGATTTTTCCCCAGAAAATATCCCCCATACCAATTTCCCACTAGAAAATATTCCCCCTGCAAAAAAAAAGTATGAATACAAAACAAAAATAAAGAAACCATTAGGTTAGGTGTTGGAATGATAATAATCAATACGGATGCAAACTTATTTACGTTGCCTTTTGGACTTATATGTCAGGCTGTCTGAGTGGGGTATCAACCCGACCTTTGAAATCAAAGGATGAAGTCCTACCGCTGAGCCAACGTGTCAGCATGGCTCAGTGGTAGGACCTCTGCCATTGATTTTAGATGTCGTGAGTTCAACCTCTGAGCCCATAATCTTTGAAATCACAGGTTGAAATCATGTTGGCTTAGCGGTAGGACCTCAGCCATTGATTTCAAAGGGTGGGTTCGATTGATATAAAAATACAAAAGGCAACGTAAATAGGTTTGCATCCGTATTTATTTAACCCATCTTTAGCCATTGGCTTTGCATCCTGTATAATGATAATAATCATCCTGAGGCCTCTGCCAATCATAACTGCCAGAAATTTGCTGCCGTAAAATACGACCTTTTTAATATCAATATCCACCGAATAAAAATCTACTCCACCCCTTCCCCCCTCCAAAAGAAAAAAGATAAGCTGAAGTTGGAAAACAATCGCTTATAAACCTCTTCTTTTTGCATACGCTCCAAAAATGAAAAAAAAATGTGGTTGGTAATATTTAACTCCCGAGTGAAAACTGTGATGACACCCTTCAATCAAGTTATTTGTGCGTGGAACCTCTGATTGCGTGCGCAAGTACATCTTCCAGAACTGGATGCTGTTAGGTAGGCTGCTACGACCTTGATGCATGACTAGTATAAGTATCCTCAAAATAATCTAGGATAGAGACTGTGTCTTGCAACTGCTTAAAACTGTCAACAACACTAAAACAAGGCAAAAAGGCAAGGGCAGGAACCATACGCAACTGAAGGGTGAGATATTCGTCATCTCTATAATCTGTTTGCAACCTCCTTGTACTTTTTTGTGGAGGCAGGGAGGGGGGGGGGGGCGGTTCCGGGGCATGATTGATATTTAAAAAAAAGTTTAATTCCTAGTATTTTCCAGCAGTGAGTTTCCGGCAGTTATGAGTTTCCAGCTTTAGGATGATTATCGTTCCCTCACCTAACTTATTTATTTTTGTTTTGCGTTTATACTTTTTTTTAGGGGGGATATTTTTCGGGGGGAAATTGGCATTGGGGGATGGTTTCTGAGGGAATATGTTCCGGGGAGAAATCGAATGGGGGGACATTGACGGGGGGGATATTTTCCGGGGGGTTTTCACCAGGGGGATATTCATCTGTTACCCCTTTACTGATATGGCCACTGGCAATGTTTCTGGATGTGCCAAGTAACTTAAGCTAAGCCAGGTAAACCTTTAATCAGCTTAATAAATTTAGCTGAAGCTCATCAATATTATTATAACCCAGTCTTTTATAATAGGGGTTCCCAAATTAAATCCATATTCTAAGATTGGGGGTATAATAATTGTGCTAAACCATGTATTCATTACCTTTGTGCATTTTGGCTAGTAAAAAATACAAAGAAACGTAGAACACAATAACCTCCGAATATTTTTCAAAAGATCTTGATGTCAATGGCAACACCAAGATCACTGGTATGAGAAGCAAGAGAAGTTGGTACATGGCCAAAGTAGGATTATTATATAAGCAGGATTATCATCCAAGGATTGTTATTTAAGCTCACCAATACGGCGTGACATATATTTTGGCTTTAATTGATAATGCTCCACTAAATAATAACAGTACACAAATATTTCGTTCAACTTCGAGTTATTTTGAACGGCAAATTTTTGGAAGTTTTGCTACAGTGTCTGCGGCCTACTTTCTTCTTCAGACCAAGACGTTTCAAAACATGAGCCCTACAAAGCTCTACATATTTAAATTTGAACTGCATGCTTGAAGCTGTTATTTTAATGATAGTTCCTTCTCTTCTTCCTCACTTGGTGGTGGGGTCAGGATGAATTTCCATCTAGCAAAGGGTTCAGATGAGACATCGGCCGTCATAATTTTGACAGTGTCGTGGTGTTCAGGCTCTTGCAGATTCATGAGGGGATAATAATATTTAGATTTTCAAGTACTGGATGGCGAGCGATAACACTGTATAGCTTTCAAATGGGGTTAGTTCTGGGTGTTTGATTTCAGCAGGATTTTTGTGTCATCCCAAGCGATTTTGTTTTGGAAACGTAGGGTGTGTACCACTACACGATTTTTCTTGCACTTGGTATCCACTTAGTGCAGGTGTTCTCACCGCAGTTGGCATAAACTCTTGTGTTGGGGAGCTTTAGTTGCATTCATGGGGGGTGGTGGTATCGGAGATGGAGGATTGCATGCCTTGAGTTGTAGCACTTTTCCTAGATGAAAAGAACTTGGATCGCGTTTGGTATCTGTAAGTCACTTAAGATGGTACTTTTAGTGGTTCGTTTCAATTCTCATCTCATGGTTCACTCAAATTCTTTTTGTCTTTGGAGGTTGAGATTCTGGGATTTTTTCATCAAGCCAGAGTTTCTTGTTTTGGAAGAGGCTTTTCAGTTTAGTGGGTCCTGCAGTGGCAGCGGAACATGTTTTTGGATAGAGCTTAGCAGACTTTTTCACACTTTTGGGGGCATAAGTGATGACTTCAGGCTGCAGGCTCCGAGTCATTCAGTGAACTTTGAAGACTTTGGTCTGGGGCCCGCCACTTTCTAGCTTTTGCTATCGCCTGGGTGAGTAATTGTGTGTGGTAGCCTAAGCGAAGAAATTTCTCTTTCATGGAGTGGAAGTTATTTTCTGCTGTTTCAATCCAAGATGAACGGATTTTAATCCTTTTCTCGTTTGGGACGATGGTGCTGGACTGCATTCTGGGGAGGCCTGACTGGAAGGAAATTCCTTGTTCTTCTGAGATGATTTCGTAAATGGTTCCCACTCCATTTTGACTTTTCTCATTACCATCAAGTCCAGAAAGGGTAGTCGGCCCCTCTTTTCTACTGCCATGGTGTACTTTATGTTGGAGTCCCAGTTGGTTAATATGTTGTTGACATTATAAGCTTGTGCTACCGTGAAGGTGTCATCTACATAGCACTGACAGGTTTGGAGTTCTGGGTAGGAGATTGTGACTTGCTCATCAAGGAACTGGAGAATAATATCTGCCAGTCTTGGTGAGCATGAATACCCCATAGGGGTGCCCTTCACTTATTTGTAGACTCTACCCTTGAACTCAACATATATATACGCCAGCAGGACTTATCATTCTATCTTGTGCTCTTTGGGATCAATTCTGAAGGGAATTGCTGACTCGTCAAGTTTTTGGAGGATTAGCAGCTGCATGAAGCTGGGAAACAGGGCCTCTTTGTAGAAGGAGACAGCAATTCCCAGTTCGGGTAGATGGAACTAAGAGCCTATGAAGGCAGAATTGCCCCGGACACGGTGGAATTGCCCCAAACGTGTTTTTCAGCCTGGGGGTTTAGGGCCACTTTAGTTTTTCTATGGGACTTCCTGTTCTGAAGTTATCAACGCGGGAAAAATCGGCTCCAAAACTGGTTCCTAACCGCATTCGACAAAAATACATTTGGGGCAATTCCAGTGTCCCAAATACTAGCTGCTTTGTTCCAGGTTCTTAGTTCCAACCACCTAAAACCGGGAGAAGATCTCGTTTCCTTCGATGTGGAAGCCCAGTTTCTTAGATTGATGCATCTGCTTATGCTCCAAAAACCTGACGAGTGAGCTACTCACCCCCTTGAGTGAGCTTTCTCCCCTTGTGGATCTTAATCTGTGCGAAATATGCAGAAGTTTTGCATGACTGGATGGTCGGAGTTTTGTGCCCTGATCCTTTTACTTTGAGTAGGTTAAAGGCACCCCTATGGGGTACTCGTACTTGTCTAGACTGGCAGAAATTGTTCTCCAGTTCCATGACAAGCATGTGACCAACCCCAGCCCAGAACTGTGAAACTGGGAACACTACATAGATGACACCCTCACCTTGACGAGCCGATCGTGTCAACAACATTCTCAACACATTAAAGAACTGGGACTCCAACATCAAGCGTACCGTGGAAATAGAAAAGAGGGACAGACTACCCTTTCTCGACATGGTGGTAACGAGAAAAGAAGACCAGAACATACTAAAACACACGAACAGAGGAACGCCGTTCTGGTCAAACCATCACAGAATGCAGCTCAGAGCCATCGTCTCAAACGAGATGAAAGCATCAAGATCCACTCATCTCGACTGAAACAGCAGAAAAGCAATTTCTCCCCACGAAAGAAGTTCTTTCGCCTAGGCAACCCGCACGCCTACTCAACCAGGCGATCGAGAGAGATAGAATGTGGAGAGCCATGCTTTGAAGGCTGCAACCCAAACTCCTCAAAGTCCACTGAGTGACCTAAAACCCTGCAGCTCCCTTGAAGTCAACACTTATGCCCCCAAAATCATGAAAAGTTTGTCAAGCCCTCTCTAAACATGGGACCCATCAATGCTGAAGAGCCTCCTCCAAAACGAGAAAATCCGGCTTGATGAAAAAAAGCTCAGAAACTCTTTACTTTCAAAGGCAAGGGAATTTGAAGAAACCATTAAAAGTACCACCCAAAGTGACTCTCAAATACCAAACACAATCCAATACCTCACCACTTAGGTACACCATCCCCAGCTCCAACACCACCATCCCAGGAATGCATCTAAAGCTCCTCACATCTAAGCAGTAGTCTTTGCGTGGGGAGTGCAACAATATCTATATTAGTCTAGGAAATGGCTTAAAAATCAAAGAATACTGCACTTTTTTTACAGAAAAGCTGAAACTTTGAGAGTGGTTTAAAGTATAATTAGCATCCATTCTGGAAGGGTAGCCACGACCAAAAGTGGCTGCATTAGGGTTTATGACGCCATCAATTTCTGGAAAATAGGGATTGTAATAAATCCAAATATCTCCGGACCTACTGGATCGATTTTAATTTTCTTTTTTTCAGTGAAAGACTAAGTGTAGAATGTAGTACGTCTTACCCAGAATGGATGCTTATGATACTAGAAACCACTCCACAAAGTTTCAGCTTTTTTGCAAAAAGCCAGTTTTATTTCTGTTTGCTCCCTAACTATGTAGGGGAAACGGAAAGGCAAGTTAACATAAGACTCCTCGAACACCTGCACTCAGTGGAAACCAAGAACAAGAAAAATGGCATAGTGGTACATACTTTACGTTTCTAACACAACATCGCTTGGGAGGACATCACAATCACACTGAAATCAAACACCCAAAATGAGGCCCATTTGAGAGCTATGGAGTGTATCGCTATCCAGCACCTGAAAAATCTAGATTATCCACTCATGTATCTGCCAGAGCCTGCACACCAAGGTGTA
Source organism: Lithobius niger (assembly GCA_023313725.1). Taxonomy (NCBI): domain Eukaryota; kingdom Metazoa; phylum Arthropoda; class Chilopoda; order Lithobiomorpha; family Lithobiidae; genus Lithobius; species Lithobius niger. Next base: position 92,828 of record JAHWFP010199412.1, read on the forward strand.
CTATACTTGCGTATAATTACTTTTAACGTGGGTTGCCATGCACAAGGCATGCAAAGAACGACACGCAACTAAATAGTTGTCTATTCGACAGATAACAGGCAGAACTGAGCAATCGGTACTGCCCCCATTTTATAGGTTCGTTAGGGCACCAATACAATTAATGGTTACAGTAAAGGGTGGTATGAAAGCACCACCTACATAATATGTACGGGAAAAATACACTAAAATTGGCCAAATAAATTAGTGCGTTGATGAAACTTTGGTTATAACTTCGTTTTAACTGTACAATTAAATATCTGATGAGTCCCTAAAGAGTAGCAATGGTGGAACATGGTTTTTAGAGAGGGGGAGGGGGTGATTTACCCTCCGAAAAACTATTTTTTGGCCTTAACTCCTTAATGGTCAACAATTCAAAAGGATAATGTGAAGCAAAAATGTTCAGCACATAATTCTGGACAGAAAAAGTGATATACGTAAAAGCAACCATTGAAACCCAAAATCGTATTTCAAGTTTACCCCCCATAATTTGCACAAACGCCCCTTTTTTCAATTGGTTGTTATAGTGATCTTCGGTTTCAAAGTGCTCTTGCGAGCTTTCTAATAGCCCAAAATTGACATACTTAGGATATTCAGAAAATTGTGGATATATTCTGTCCATCAAGCCGCACCAAAATTGTTTAGATTAGATAGGGATCGTCCTACATCCATTTAAAGATGAAGTGGTAATAGCGCAGCGGTAAACGCATATGGTAATTCTCGATTTCAAAGTGTTCTTGCGAGATTTTTATAGACATACTTTGGATATTCTGAAAGATGGTGGTGTGGTGAATGTGTTCGCCGCTGCGCTATTACCACTTCATCTTTAAATGGGTGTAGGACGGTCCCTATCTGACATAAACAATTTTGGTTAGAATTGACGGAAAGAATATACTCCCCCCCCCCTTTCAGAATATCCTTAGTATGTCTATTTCGGGCTGTTAGAAAGCTTACCAGAGCACTTTGAAATCGAAAATAGTCATATGCGTTCGCCGCTGCGCTGTTACAACTTCAACGTTAAATGTGTATAGGATGGTCCCTATCTAACCTAAACAATTTTGGTTAGGCTTGATGAAAGGAATAAATTCAGACATTTCAGAATATCCTAAGCATGTCAATTTCGGGCTATTAGAAACTCGCAAGAGCACTTTGAAACCGAAGATCACTATAACAATCAATTAAAAAAAGGAGCGCTTGTGTAAATTAAGGGGAGTAAACTTGAAATACGATTTTGGGGTTCAATGGTTGACTTCATGTAAAAGATGTATACCACGTTTCCTGTCTAGAATTGTGTGCTGAACATTTTTGCTTCACATTATGCTTTTCAATTGTTGACGGGTAAGGAGTTACAACCAAAAAAATCATTTTTGTTGGGAGGTGGGGGGGAAGAACTTGCTATCACAGCTTTTTTTTTCCAGTCACCATTCATGTGCATTCATATCAAATTTCATACTTTTCACAGAAAGTAATCAAGCTGTCCTACTAGCTGTTCCACTAAGCCGTGTGCAAGAGTGAAAAGTGGTGTCAATGGTCTGCCATTGCAAAGTTTGTGAGGGTGCAACATGTGATAATAACGACAGCGGCGAATTGGCGACGATGAAAACGCCCAAATTCTCCACTTTGATGAACTTAACAGCTGCCAGAAAGTGAAAGTGAACAATGGAGATGATTAATATTGATTTTATGGCATTTGTATTTTTAAATGTATAATTTAACTGTTAGCTCTTGGGTGTAGAATTACTGCATTTTCTGTCATAAAACCTGTCAAATCTCTTCGAGAGGTTGTTCTACCACCTTGAAAGTAGTTTCATTCGATTCAGCGAGTAGAAAAACATGGAAAACGACACCCCACTTGACCTAATTCATCAAACATTGTGTTTTAGCAATTCCCTCTTCCCCCCGCCCTCCCCTAAAAACCATGTTCCACCATTGTTACTCTTAGGGACTCATTGGATCTTGAATTCTACAGTCAAAACGAAGTTATTCCCAAAGTTTTATTAACGCACTAATTTTTGTATTTTTCTTATTTTTCCCGTGCTATAATGGTAGTCACATTCATTAAACAGATTAGTGGTACCGAGATAAATAGTTATACCCACATACTGCTCCTTTCGACCCAGAAGTGCCATACTTTCCATGTGGGAAACCAGCACAAATGTAGTAAGTAGCCTTGCGGAAACGTGGTTCACCCCTCCATTCATGAGTGCGAGATCTCGGAATTCACTGCCAATCTGAAATCCAGCCTCTATTGCAATGAGGTTTGCACCGCTGTCTATTGTCGTTGTGCTATGATTAAGAGATGTATTTCCTCAGGAAATGTTTCGACACTCGTTTGGGCTTTCAAGGGGTACGTTCGGCCCATTCTTGAGTAGGCCTCTCCATTTCGTTCATCGTACTTGGTTCGGGACATCGATTTGATTTAGGGGACCCAATGGCAGGTCACGAATGGCCTGACGTCAGCTTGACTTGCCAGTCTCGGCCTAGAGCTGTTTGAGCTTCGTTGTCTTAAATTTGACTCGGTTTTGACTTATAAAATTCTCCACCGCCATATGTCGGTTGACCCTCCCTTTTTTTCACCTCTTACTTAATGTGATCAATACTAGGGGCCATGCTTGGAAACTCAGCATCCAGCCTTCTCATTTGGTCTGTCGACGGCACGTTTTTAGATTCGTATTGTGCCAGTTTGTGCCCTTAGTAGTGAAACAGTGGGTGCAACTTTGGTCGCCAGTTTCCGAGCAGGGCTTTGTGGGGAAGAACTCAACAGAATTCTGAAACGACCATTCCCACCTGCCACACCACCACGGTTTGATGCTTCTCTTACTTAAATTAGGAGCAGTTTAAGTGGTTCATGGCTTTTCCGTTTTTTTCCCACTTGTAGTGGCAAACCATCTTATTATTATACACTACAATCACCCCTCCAAAAAATTGAAAGGGTGACTGGCTAACACTAGTCATATAAACTAGGGCGATACATAAATACAAATCTTACATGTAGTCACACCTTATATGATTAAAAGGCTTAATGCTCGGTTTCACGTAGCATCCCAACCGCGTCGTCCAAAACTGCTGCAATGCACGCTGAAAGCCCCTGAATCATAGCATTGATTAGTGTTAGTGGGATACAGAAGAACGTGGTCATCTTCTCATTATTAGATATCTTGGTGTTGCATCACTATATGAACATTATTTTAAGGTAACGGTGAATATCCTTGAAGTCTTCAGACTATTTATTGCGACGACAAACGATCGTTTAACACATTTTTAATGAGAAGAGAAAACGCCATAGCGTAATGTGTTCAGTACAATACACACGTACCTTGGTTCTTCTCCTGTTTGAAATTCATGAAAGCCTACGGAGGCTTTGTTTTGACGCCGAGTGGACAATGGTACGTAGCAAGAAGCCACTGTCGTTAAAATGTAATAATTTAGTGTCAATGCATTGTTTTTTTAAGTTTAAAATTTAACATTCAGTTTGGTTTCAGTTATCAACAACCAAACGATTCGGTTTCTAGTAACCATTTTTATCATATCAGCATCATGCAAAACAAGCGCCATTCTTGTATTTAATGACGTCATTCTTGTCATTATCATCAATCACACTACAATATTGTTAGATTACTTCATGTAGGTTTCTGTTTCGTTTTAAGCAGCATGCATTTGCACGTTTCATTGTTCAATTTACATCATAATTCATGCTCGGGGATGATTATCGTTTAAGTTGGTTTGTAGTAACCAGTACCAGTTGATTGACACTGATCCTAGCATTCTAAGGGTGTCACATACGTAAAGAGATAAGATAAAGAAGAAAACGGTGTCAAGCAAAGGCTCAAAGACACCCACTCTCCCCCACCCCCCGAAAAGAACCCGAGGGGATTAGCCCCTCCATGCATCAAGGCGGGCCTTAAAGCATGACAGGTTGCATACTGAAACTAAAGAAACTGGCAGAGTGTTCCATGGGTTAAACACCCGCTCACAGAAAAAGCGTTGTCTAATATTGAGCTGGAATAATTTAACCCGCAATTTGAAATGATGTCCTCGAGTAGAAACAAATGGACAAATCAATATCTAGGAGATCATGCAGAAGCTGGTATGCAAGAATAATTTATCCCCTATCAAATCTTTCTTGTATAGAAGGCAGATGGAGGTGTTGAAGACGATCAGAGTAAGTAAGCTTACAGACAGCTGGACACCATTTGGTGAGTCTACGCTGGCACTTTTCAAGTTTGTCAATGTGTAGGGAATAACATGGGTAACAAACTTATGAACAGTAGTCTCAAGGACAGGGTGTATGAAATTATTAAAAGCATAGCAAAAGGTGGGAATCAAGGTAGGAACATTTTTTTAATACCGCCTATCGACAGAACCATCATGCAAAACAGGCGACATCTTAATGATGTCATTCTAGTCATTATCGTGTGTTTAATTTATTTATTTATTGAAAGCATCATTTGTCATCGTCGTCCTCCAGGGGGTATTGACGATACATAAACATAACTACCGTATACTGGATGAATAAATATAAATACAACAAAATCTTTTTTTTATACGCCCCATTTCTCACATTTCTTTCTACTTAAACATTTCTAAGTTAATCTCACACAGTTAATCTTGTCAACCCATACTATGATTGTTAGCTTATTTCGTGTAGGGTTCTGTTTTGTTTCGTGTTAAGCAGCTATAATATACGTTTTATTGTTCAATTTACATCATAATTTTATGTCGGGTCCCAAAATTCACTTTTCTATATTTTTCTTATTTTAATGTTTTTTTTTCGTATCATGTATAGTGTATTTGCTCCTTATTATTAGTCATTATCCATCATTTACCCTGCTCGGGTACGATAACCTTGTAGGTAAGGTCACCAAAACGTTAGTCTTGTCAAGATGGCAGAATGAAACCTGACTCTTCCATAAAATCAGTTCGTGACTTTCAGTTTCATTGACACTGACCTAGCATTCCGATGACTTCACGTGTTTAAACTGCCACCCATTAACAGAAACCTGAACTGCACGAGCGGATTCCTTCAGTAAATGTCTTTTGCAAGCCCTACCAGAGGACAGCTAGAGGGTGTAACATAATTTAAAAATAAGGAAAACAAGAAGGGCATTAAACCTTCGATAAAAAAAACCGTTAAATATAAGAAACAGACAAATTTTGAATATATTATTTAAATCGAATATATATGTTTCATAACTGCATTTAAGAAATAAGTTTAAGAATTTTGACAAGAAAGCTAAATTTTGAATTTTATGTGTGAGAAATATACATAGCACGTTATTTACAGTGAGTGAGGAAGAGTGGAGGTGAACCATTTGCCTATATTGGAATGACACAGATGGGTCTAGAAGGTTTTTTTCCCAAAAATTCAGGGTCGATGTTGCCTTTTTTCAAAAATCCAGGGTGTATGTGGATGAATTAGTTCTGAACGTTGCCCACGTAAAAGTGAAGTATCACACAAACTATGGGGTTGAAGAGCCAAAGGGGAAAGAGATTAGGATGGATGAAGTTAACATGTAAAGAAAAACAGAAACAGCAAAAAAGCATTAATTACAAAAAAATAAAATAGTACATCATACGTTAAAAATCGTTACTGACCATTGATCAAAAACCCTTTGGATTTACTTTTTTACTATTTTGAATTTACTATTTAAACAAAAAACAAAAAAAGTGTTAATTTTAGTATTACTTATGTAAAACCAAAATGGAAAAGATATCGTTCAATTTTTACGTACATTACTCCCACCGCTAGTTGGTGTTGGTTTAAACCCTATCCTGATTGATTTTAACAATGCTGAATTATACCGTACAATCTTAGTTGTAGACGGAAGCGATGCAGTTAATGGAGTAGTCAACCGGGTCATCATCGGTATTTCCTCGGCAGTATCCATGACTATTGAAGGCGGGGGCACTGACCAAGTAAATGATGAGAGTCCATCCAAGGTAGTAGTCGAAAACAATATTTCAGTAGTCGAAATATTGACAAAGTTGGTGGTGGTGATTGAACTATTGATCGTAAAAATTCGGCGTAGGAATTTCATAGTCTGGCGGTGCCTCCAACCGCCGATATCCACCGATTGTGGGCACTGCACTATCGTTTAGTTGCTACGGAGCCAAAGATAACAGTAGGCTGTATGTTAAAATGGCCATTCAAAATGATGATCGCAGTAGGAGTCATCGCGGAAGAATGAGAATAAAAATTGCATAAAACTGGCAACGATTTTTTTTAATTTCACTAATAAAGGGCCCAATTAGCACGCGAGAAAATTATGTGATGCTTATCCAAAGTCCAACGCTGCAGACAGTTAAATATACTCAAAATATCGAACAATGATCTTTGGTTAAAGACAGAAAACAAAAGAAAATTGCTCTCACCATGCACATTACCCAAATCTAACGAAAGTAGACGTTTTCTTTACTTTTCTTTAAATTGTTCACCTCCGGTCCTTCTTCCTCCTCACCACCTTCTCTTTTTCTTTTTCTGTTGCTGTAAGGAAGTGAAGAATTAGCGAATCGAACAATACTTTTTAAAGAATGTTTTTTAAAAATCTATAGTAGGTTACCTTTCTATTGTTCTTTCAAGCATATATCTCAACCGCTCCACAATTCTTGTGGCTATCGGCATACTAAAAAAGAAGAAAAAAAGCTGCTTTGTTTAAAAAGGAGTTTTAAAAAAGTTATTTGAAATTTTTAGGTTTATATTACTTACATTTAGCTTTCTCCCACCTCGGGGTCAATGAATGTGTACGGCATTCTTTTGGAAAAAAAGATTTAAAACTCTTTGTGGAGATGAGACAAGCTCATTCGTTGTGTGTTGTTTGAGCAAATGAGTCGCCACGTTCAGTTCAAAGACGGGAAAATGGATCAACAAGAAGTTACAAGTTTAGAAAATGTTGACATTGAGCAGACTGAGCAGATTGAGCGGCGATTTCATTCAAAAATTGTCAAATCAAACAGTTACTGTTTGTAATGAGGCGAATAACGAAAATTCTGAAGAATATTATAGGGTTTTAAGAAGACTAAAGGAACAATTAAACAATCGTTTAGATGTTCAGTAGGATATTTTACATGAACAAAAGTATACTTTTCAAGCTTTTCAAGCACGCGGCTATTTACAACCGGATCTGAAGAAAATATGGACTGTACGTGAAGGGACAAGGCATCGCTAATTTAGGAACACCTGTACACCTGTATCGAAAGCTGATGCTGTCAATCTAAGCTACGCACGTGAGAATTTCCTTCCATTAAATTCGAATCAGAACTGTTTTAACGCTAATCAGAAACGTATCATTAACGTATCTGATCCAAATGACGAAAATGATGTTTGTACAAAACGAGAATATGCAAACAATAACTTATACAAACACTACACCAGCCTTAGCTAAGAAGCACTGGAAAAATGATTTTTTAACAACAAAGAAAATTGCTGCAGAAGAAGTGATCGTATTTTCTGAAGATTCCAGAACCAACTTCCTCGTTAAAATCCTGTCCCTGTGGTATACTCCCGTAGAAATTTTAGTTCTGATTTGTCCAACCAATTGTGGGGCTTTAGCACTTATAAAAGAACCAAAAAAACTTGGGTAGACTTTACCATAGTCCGCACGAGATTCTACAGAGGCCATTTTACAAAATGGCTGCTATCAATCTTCTCTTTTTGCTTATTTAAACATTTAGAGCGCTTAGTCTTCCTTGATGTGTCTAAATATATGTTTTTTAGGTCAAGGAATCTGAGAGTAAAGTTACCATGATCCTAGGACTGATGTATTTGCCCCATCAATAGTCTACACGAGATTCTACCATCATTCTTCTTTTTTTGCCTGTTTCAACGTTTAGAGCACTTAGTCTCCCTTGATGTGTCTAAATACATGTTTTTTAGGTCAAGGAATCTGAAAGTATGGTTCCGTAATCCTAGGACTGATGTATTTACCCCATCAATAGTCTGCACGAGCTTCTACAGACGCCATTTTACAAAATGACTGCTGTCATTCTTCTGTTTTGCCTATTTCAGCTTCTATAGCACTTAGTCTTCCTTGATGTGTCTAAATATATGTTTTTTAGGTCAGTAGTCTGCATGAGATTCTACAGACTATTATACAAACAGGCTGCCATTAATCTTCTTTTTTGACTATTTCAGCTTTTAGAGCACTTGCAGTCTAAAAGTAAGATCAAGCACTCTAAAAGTAAGGTTCATATAATCCTAGGACAGATGTTTTTACCCCCATCAATAGTAGCACGAAATAGTAGTAACATTTTTGTTTTCATGTTACAACAAATAAAACAATGTTTACATTGTGAAATGAAAAACTCAAGAGCAGCTTAACATCGAAACTGTTTTGGGGTGTTTTACATTTCCATAATTTACTGTATATTGTCCATTCTTTTTATTTCTTTCATTTTCAAGTTTAAATTTTCCAGCCATTTTTGAAAAACAATAAATTTCGTGCTGGTCTGACATCACTCTATAGTTCCAGAACTTTTGAGAATGACTTTGGTACTAACAAGTGTTCAATTATATTAACACAGGGCAAATGTGTCACTTCTAAGGGTATGAGAACCTAATTGTCATAAGATTTTGTGCTTATTAGTACCAGATTAAATTTATGTAATGAGTATAGCTTTCTTCCCTATCCACCAAAGAGTCAAGTGTATTTAGTCTTAGTGCACTTATTTTCACACTTCATGGAAACATTTAATATTTTTGTTTTGCAGGTGAAGTAAAACAGGAGAGAAACGGATGAAAAACAAACACCAGGAAAGCAACTTACATCAGTTCATCAGAAAGGAACTGATATCGGTGTTGATCTATAAAAGTACATTATCTGCAAAATAGTGGGCACCAACAAAGTAGTTGGTACTAACAATGGCAGAAAAGAATTTGTGAAGCTGCTGAGATTAAACAAGATACTATGGAGAAAAGACTTAAACAAATTACAGTGCAAGATGAGCTTGTTTGCTATAATGTTACAGACAGTTGCTATAAATCATATGCTTTGAACAAAAGACTTAGCACTTTCAAATGCAATAAATTTCGAAGAAATTTTTTTCTGTTGTTCTTTTCAACTGTGTTTAACTGTACTCATATTTCTTTAATATCCCTCCAAACACGATTTTTGGTAGAACAAGTCTGCACCAAATACTTCAGTGTCTGTCTCCAGATCAGCTATTCAAGTGTAAGTATCATCTTGAAAATAATAGCAGCTTCTAATAACTTGTTTGCTCTTCCCGATTCACTTATACGAAACTTCTCCCGCACATCACTATGTGCTACCTGACCACAAACAGTACATCTTAGAAGTGTGGATGATATGACTGACTGTGGGTTAACTGCTGACCTAGTTTTACGTGATGTTTCAACTATACAAGTTTGTTTAGGTTCCAAATCTTCATCTTTTTCAACTGTTTCGTGTTGAATTTCAGCAATCTTGGCAAGTGTTTTGTTCAAAGTATATGATTTATAGCAACTGTTCGTAACATAATATACAAACTCATCTTGCACTGTAACCTGTTTGTCTTTTCTCCACTATGTCGTGTCTAATCTCAACAGCTTCTCGAATTACTTGCTGCCATTATTAGTACCAACTACTTTGTAGGTGCCCACTATCTAGCTGATAATGTACTTTTGTAGATCAACACTGATATCAGTTAATTTCTGATGAACAGATTTAAGTTGCTTTCCTGTTGTTTGCTTTTCATCCATTTCTCTCCTGTTTTACTTCACCTGCAAGACAAAAATATTAAATGTTTCTATGACGTATGAAAATAAGTGCACTAAGACTAAATACACTTGATTTTTTAGCGGATATGGAAGAAAGCATGTAGAGTATACTCGTTACATAAATTTACTCTGGTACTAATAAGCGTAAAATTGTGTGAATATTGGGTTCTCATACCCATGGAAGTGACAAATTTATCCTGTGCTAACATAATTGAACACTTGTTAGTACCAAAGTCATTCTCAAAAGTTCTGGATCCATAGAGTGAATGTCAGATCAGTACAAAACTTATTGTTTTTTAAAAAAATAGCAGGAAAATTTTAACTTGAAAAATGAAAGAAATAAAAAGAATGAATATTTGCAGTCAATTATAGACAAGCAAAACACCCCAAAAGAGTTTTTCATTCCACAATATAAACATTGTTTTGTTTGTTGTAACATGAAAAAAAAGGTTACCACTATTGATGGGGCAAATACATCAGTCCTAGGATCATGGGAGCCTTACTTTCAGATTCCTTGACCTAAAAAACAAACATTTCGGTACACCAAGGAAGGTAAGTGCTCTAAAAGCTGAAATAGGCACAAAAAAAAGAATATTGATGGCATCTATTTTGTAAAATGGTGTCTGTAGAATCTCATGCAGTCTATTGACGGAGTAAATACATCAGTCCTAGAATCATAGGATTCTTACCTTCAGATTCCATGACCTAAAAGCTGAAATAGGCTAAAAAGAAGACTGACGACAGCCATTTTGTAAAATGGCGTCTGTAGAATCTCGTGAAGACTATTGATGGGGTAAATACATCAGTCCTAGGATCATGGGAACTTTATTTTCAGATTCCTGACCTTAAAAACATATATTTAGACACATCAAGGGAGAGTGCAAGTGCTCTAAAAGCTGAAATTGGCCAAAAAGATGATTGATACAGCAGCCATTTTGTAAAATGGTGTCTTTAGAATTTCGTGCAGAGTATTGATGGAGTAAATACATCAGTCCTAGGACCATGGGAACCTTACTTTCAGATTCCTTGACCTAAAAAACGTATACTTAGACACATCATGGAAGACTGCACGTGGTCTAAAAGCTGAAATAGGCAAAAAAGAATATTCACAGCAGCCATTTTGTAAAATGGGGTCTGTAGAATCTCGTGTAGACTATTGATGGGGCAAATACATCAGTCCTAGGATCATGGGAACCTTACTCTCAGATTCCTTAACCGAAAAAAACATATATTTAGACACATGAAGGGAGACTGTAAGCGCTCTAAATGTTTAAATAGGCAAAAAGAGAAGATTGATGGCAGCCATTTTGTAAAATGGCGTCTGTATAATCTCGTGTGGACTGTGGTAAAGTCTGCCCAAGTTTTTTTTGTTCTTTTATAAGTACTAAAGCCCCTACAATTGGTTAGACAAATCAGACTAAAATTTCTACGGGAGTATACCACAGGGATGGATTAAAATGCTTGGAGGCCGTGAAATGATGCTAGAAAAACAAGCATTTGAACGGTTCGCGGTTGGAGGTTTTTAACATTGACGAAATCCCAACATATTTCAAAAAACCGAATGGTTTTCACAGCATTGTAAAAGTCGATATTTATTATTCATTGGTAGAGAAGTAATTTTGATTTTTTTTATATTAATATTACTACTATGTAAAAAAAAATAAAAACAATAAACATCTTTAAATAAAATGTGTGCAAAGAATACTTCTCTCATTGGTGTCACCGCTTTCAATACCACTTGTGAAGTGATGAAATTTTTTCCTCGATGGAATGCGACATCATTAATTTTAATCTAGATTTTTTTTCTTGTTCGACACTAGGAAGAGGCTGCGGAGATGAATGATCTTTCAATTGGATCCCTAATCCTAGTTTTCGGGGACAAACACCTCGAAAGCAAGAATGACATTACAGTTTTGAGTTAGGTCGCCAACCTGTTTACTTGAAAACAAGTGGCTACAGCGACTACCTAGTCGCATTAGGTCTTCTGTACAGTTCTGCCACTACCAATTGTGAGGTGCACACCTCTATCACGCATTGCAACAGCTATCTCTATTGTATAAACTAAAAGCAGTAATGATCAGAACTGCTGGTTAAACGTGTTAGCTTTTAAGCTATTAGATTTTAGGCGTATTTGTCAACTTTTAGGCCTAATTCTTACCTAGAGGTTTAATTTCGTTAAGTAGAAGCTAACGGAGATTTGATTTGTATAGTACACTATTTATTTTTGCAACACGGTTTGCCTGTCGGCACACAGTTACAGTGTAACACGCAACGTAGCCTATATAGATCAGTGCTAGTAGGGAAGTGACGGGAGAGACGCATTTGATAAAGCCAGGAGCTACTCGTTGCAACTTGACGTTGCCGTGGTAACGTGATTTTGGCCTAATTTTTTTAACTGTAGTTTTAATTTCGTAAGTTGCAGATAGGCCTAATGGAGAATCTGGTTTGACGGTAGGCCCATTCATTCATGCAACAATGCGACGAAACTATTTTAAACGAAAATAAAATGCTTTTGTTTTTACGGCTGTAGGGTTATCCTTAGGATTTCAATTCTACGATCAAATGTTATTATTTAATTTAGTTATGTCAAAGAAGTCTATTAGCTCTAAGGAAGTAATGTTTTAATCTGCCATGTAATTTAACTAACTTTTGACACTAAATCTAACGTTGTAAACCGTAGTCATCAATATCTGGTACTGTTGCGTAGTTGAAACAAGCGGCTACAGCGACTGCCTAATCACACCGGTCTACTGTACAGTTCCTACACTTCCAATGTTGAGGCGCACACCTCTATCATGCACTACAACAGCTATCTCTAATATACTAATCTAAAAGCAGTAGCCATCACAACTGCCGGTTAAAAATGTTAGCTTTTAGGCCTGTTTTACATTTTAGGAGTAATTGTTAGCTTTTAGGCCTAATTTTAACCAGCAGTTTTAATTTCGTAAGTAGCAGCTAACGGCGATATGGATTGTATAGTAAGCCTATTCATTTTTGCAACACGGCGCGCCTTTAGGCACACAGTTGTAGTGTAACACGCGACTAGCCTATATAGATCAGTGGTAGTAGGGAAGTGACGAGAGAGACGCTGTTGATGAAGCCAACAGTGACTCGTATCAACTTGACGTTGCCATGGTAACATTATTTTAGGCTTAATTTTCATTTTTTAGGCCTAATTTTAAAAATGCAGGTTTAATTTCGTAAGTAGAAGATAGGCCTAATGGTGAATTTGGTTCGACAGTAAGCATATTCATTCATGCAACAATGCGACGAGACAATTTAAACTAAGCTAAAATCCATTTGTTTTTATTGAGGATTTTAATTTGGGATTTTAATTCGACGATCAAGTGTGTTATTATTTAATTTAGTTACATCGAAGAATTCTATTAGCTATGAGGAAGTAACGATGTTTTAATTTGCCATGTTATTTAACTAACTGTTGCGAAGTTGAAAAAAGCGACGGACGGACGAACGGACGGACAAAGTCGTTGCAATAGTCTTCTCAGCCGATACGGCTGCACAGAAGACTAAAAAGGAAAAACGAAAAACTTTCGCGTAGTCGGATCATGACATTCGAAAATTACCATCTCACGATTTTAAGAGATTAAGTGTTTCATATAAAAAGGGAAAGCTTTTCGTGAGGACTTTACACATCTTCAAGTGTTCAACTTGTATTCAAAGTGTCAGACAAGTCTTCTACTTGAATTCACGTATGTTTACAATTATTTTTTTTATGTTATTAGGTATATTTAAAAGAAAAGAATAAAGACTAATGTGACTTTATTCTTTTTTTTATTAGTAAAATGGCTTCTATACGCTTGCTGACAATGTCTTTTCCATTAAGTGTCACTGACCACGCTTTTGTGAATATTGGCATATATGCAGAAAATATTTTCATTCATTTAAGAGACTACACTAGAGTGACGTTGAGGTTTTTTCCATCCAAAAACGGTATACCGTTTTTGCTACAACAATGGAAAATGTTCAAAGATAATTTCGACATTATTCAAACAAATGTGGTCGATGGAGACATGCACCTAGAACTAGATCAAGGCCAAATACTGATTGTGAAGATGGGAAACTATACAATTTAAATTCAAGATAATTTTTAACGCTGAGGTCATTAGCACCTGCTATCGACGTCATGGTGACGAAATTGAAATCTGAGATGGAGAACAAAGGTTAAATAATGGCATAAAAAAGTTGATCCACGTTATCGGGTGAGTTTTTTTATTGTGTCTGTTTTAAACATTTATAAAACGAAATAATTCAGTTGCCTTCAGTCTGTTGTGAGAGTAGGATGGATCATAACAGAAAATGCTACGTACGAAGCTTATGGAATAGCGTGCTTCGTTTCCAACAATTTGCTAGCGAGAGGACGATCTTTTACAGCGATGACACTTTTTACGAGTTAGTGTCGCACGATGAATCGCAACTGGTGGACCATTTATGGCTTTATTTGCCTTTCAAGAGTGTAACATCGCGAGAGAAAGTGATGAATTTGTTAAAACTGACTGAACTCTCTACAGATTACGCTGTGCATGCACTCGGCAGTGAAACAAGTCGAAAGCGTTAGATTAGGAAAATGTGTAAAAAGATCTTAAAATGCTCGAACTATTGCAACCTAAGGAACTGAATTATTTGTGTTTCTAGATACGTCTTATTAGATGGTGTGAAACATATTTGCATACAGACTTTACATTCGATTCTTTTCTGTTTGAATACTCTACTCAGTTCCCTTTTATCATTACATATTTGAATTGGTTTCGTAAAATGCGTGCGGATTAAAAAATAGTATAAAATATTGTTAAATTGTTATTTTGGTGTTATTTGAAGAATGGAGTGCATTGATTGTAGATTGCGTCTTCCAGCTGCTATGGTCGTTGCAGGACAACCTAATTCGGGGAAGACGGGTTTGCAGTTGACCTTATTTCAAATAATCAACAGTTGATTATTCCAAAACTTACCCAATGTCTCGTAATATATGATATTTAGCAAAAAGCCTACGACCGTTTGACACAGAATTGCAGCATACCTTTAGTGTTCACAATAAGTAGACCGTGCAATGATAGAAGGAATTGACTCTGATCAAGCCACTATCATTTTAATAGATGACAAGATGTGTGATTTGGCGAGTCAGAAATGTTTAATGGCTGATATATTTGTGAAATATTTTCATCACAAGAATCTATTTTGTATTTTACCTATGCAAAATATGTTTCATAAACATATGAGAACCATTTCTGTTTGTTTGACCTATATTGTACTGATACAAAGTCCACGTAATCAGTCTCGGGTGCGTTGGGGTCGCAGTTCGGATGCAGCAACTTCCTGTGCGAGGTATATAATGATGCCACTCGAAATCCATTCGCTCATTTGTTAGACCTTCATTCAACAACTGATCCCTCACTTCGTTATCGTAGTTGTATCATATCCCAGAATCCAATTGTCTGTATAAAACAATTAAGAAGAACCAACTGAAACATTGCATTCCCCTTCTCGAGCTATTAGCATCGTCTGAGGTTCACCGCTCCATGAAAAACCTTACTGACTCACTGCCCGACTGTGCTCGATCTTTTAAATAGCTGCTGTCTGAACGTGCTATGAGGTAAAATACCCTTAAGTATCAATCAAGAACATAGGTTAAGAACATACAAAACTGCTTTAAAATTGGTAGCTACGAAACGTGTCAGCAGAAAAAAAGTTAAGACTTTGAATCAAAAAGGTGACGGTTTTCTTAGCGCGCTGATCCCACCTGTAATGAGTTTATTAGGTAGTATTTTTCACGGTAATAATGTACAAAAAAATGATGTTAACGAACTATCCCGGCGTTAGACGATTTGAAAAACCTCTTAGCGAGTTGGATGAACAAATGAAAAGTATTCTAGACGATCTGTTGACGATCATCAAAAAGTTATGTTGTATCAACAAATATTGGAACGCTATTTGAATTATCGTGAACAGGCTAAAATAAAGGAACCTTTACAAGTTAGTTTTACCACCAGTGCTGTAAATCCTCCAACTACAACTTTAAAAACAGCTGCAACGCCTCAAACCGCGCCAGAACAGACTGAGACTACTGACACTGAGGATGATGCATCGGTCAGAAAACCTAGCATCGATGAATTGGTAGAAACAGCTATACACCAAGCTTGCAGTTGCCTACGTGCCATTAAGGCGGAGTATTTTCCGAAAAGTTGTACAAAAGAGTAGACTGCGTGAAGGTTTTCTTCGAGTCTATATTAGAGGAGCAGAAAAAAATCGTGGCTTATGCGGATTCCCACAAGCAAAGGATGAAACATTTAACCAAGGAGCAGGGGTTGCTCTACAAATCAGCTGCGGTGTGCCATCTTTACAAACACAGTGCATTTACCCCACCCCAACCAAAGTATAACGGGTTTGCGAAAGAGACCATGACCACATCACCGGTGAATATAGAGGTGCCGCGCACAGCAAGTGTAACTTCGCTTACAGTTTGAACAAAAACATAGCGGTTGTTATGCATAATTTTGAAAAATACGACAGTCATTTCGTCGTGAAGGCTTTGAATTCGTTCAAAGATCTGAATGCTCTGCATAACGTCAAGATCATCGCTAAGAACAAGGAAAGAATCAGCAGCATGAGATTGGGCAGTTTTTCTTTTATCGATAGTGTAGCGTTTATGACGGAATCGTTGAAAACTTTAGCTTCGAACTTGAATCGCTTCGACATCATGGACAAGCTTTTCGAAGCTGAATCGATGGAACTCGTACGAGCCCTTAGGCAATAGGGTGTGTTTCCGTACGAATACCTGACAAACGTGGAAGTGTTTGAGGAGGAGTGTTTACCTCCCATGTCAGCATTTACCTCGTTGTTGAAAGGAGGGATCAGCTCTGAATCTTAATGAACACGCGTTGAAGATATGGGATTTAAGCAAAGGCAAAACGTTAGGAGATTACCACGATCTGTATTTGTAGACAGACGTCGGGCTTTTAGCCAATGTTTTTGAAAACTTTATAGAGCTACTAGTTTGGCTAGTTACGGATTGGATCCCTCCCATTACATTTCTACACCCTCCCTATCTTGGGACGCGGCGCTCAAGAGGACGGGAGTGTCGTTGTATCTCTTCACTAATATTGACATGCATCTTATGGTGGAAAAGGGTATAAGAGGCGGTGTCTCGTTTGTAGCTAAAAGATACTCTAAAGCCAACAACCCGTATATACCATCTACCTTCGACCCCGACAAAAAGAATTCTTACAGCATATTTTTGGAATTCAACAACTTGTACGGTTGTGTAATGTGCGATTATCTACCGACCGGAGAATACGAATGGGTGCCAGAAGACCAGCTCGAGGATATAAATCTCGATAATTACGGAGATCAGAGTGATACGGGGCTGATATTAGAAGTTGACTTGGAATACACGGAGATGCTTCACGTATCTCACAATGATTTCCCGTTAGCCCCGGAGCACATAAAATCACAAAGTCTATACTTTCTCCTTTCAACCGTCGGGCAATCAAGGACTTGTGGTTAACGTACAGCAAAGGTCTAAAGTTAACCACAAACCTTTGCTCAAAGACAAACTACGTGGTGCACTATAGGAATTTGAAATACTACAGTTCTCTCGGCATGGTTCTCAAGAAAATACACAGAGCGATCAGCTTTAAGCAAGCGCCTTGGCTGAAACCTTACATAGCGTTTAATAACGAGAAACGGCAAGCAGCTAGTAACGATTTTGACAAAAACCTCTACACACTGCAAAATAATTCGATTTTCGTTAAGACGATAGAGAACAAGCGCAAGAGATACAACGTCTTGGTAGCAACGACGAAAGAGAAAGCCATCAAGTACGCGTCTCGCCCACGCACAACAAGTTTTACGTCGCTAAGCGAGGATTTGGTAATTTTTACAAAGACCCCCGCAAACATTATCTTGAACAAGCCCATCGTGGTTGGTTTTGGCGTCTTGGAGCTGTCAAAGTTATTAGTCTACCAGTTTCACTACGATCATGTGATGCAAAAGTACAGACCGGGGAGATGTAAACTCCTAGTCACGGATACAGATAGTTTGTGTCATTCGATAGAAACGGATGATGTTTATGGAAGAAGATGCGTCGTTGTTCGACACGTCGGACTAACCCAAAGATAATTTCTTACACTCCAACGTCAACAAAAAAGTATTGGGGTAGATAAAAGACGAGAGCGCGGGGTGCCCAATTTCAGAGTTTGTAGGTTTAAAGTCGAAGTTCTACAGCGTTTTACAGTCGGATGGGAAGAACAAGATGGTTTGCAAAGGCATTAAGAAAACGGCACAAGTTGTGCACGAAATGGACAAGAAGGTGCTGTTTAATAATAGCTTTGCGAGAACTCTGTGGTCTTACATTCGTTCGGAGGGGCACGAACTGAAAACAGTCACCATCAAGAAATTATCTTTCAGTCCTTACCATCGTACGGATGGGTATGTGACGATGCAGTCAATACTCTCACCTATGGGCACGTGAATTCAACTTAAACTATCTATATTACCCACCCAGCTGTTGTATTTGGAATCGTAGCCTTTCCATTTAACGAAATAAAGCATTTTCCCATCTTTTCCCCTCTTCTTACGTAATACTTGCTCCACCAGAAATAAATCTGGAACTAGGGTTTTTTGAATTTCCTGTTCGTAGAAACCTCCGAGCACCGGTTCACCCGTTTTGTCCTTCAAAAGATACCTAACTGGTTGGATTTTTTGCACTTTACGGATCGTGAATACTTCGTTGGTAAAATTTTGCAAATATCCTTTAGCGAACATTTTTTTAACTTTTGAAATCCTGACTTTATTCCCTTCGGCGAACTTTGGTTTCTTTAGCAGTCGTTTGGGACTAGTTCGTATCAGGTTACTTTCCTAGGTTTCAGTTTTGTGGTGGAATGAACCATGTCGTTGTAATGCGAAACCAACTCGTCGATAATGTGTATCCACTTGTAATTCCCCTGCTTGGTGAATCTTTACCACATTCGAGTTTTCAGCGTCCTCTTGAAACGTTCTACAACGCTCGCTTTCTTCTCAGAGTACGTAGAGTACATGTTGATGTACATTTTTATTGTAGAACTCGCTACCTAAATCGACTTGTACATTTTTAGGGGCGGTCGCTCCTACGAGTATCTTCTTAAAAGCTTCGGTAACGTCTATACCGGATTTAGATTTAATGGGAATGCCCCAAGCAAACTTGGACAAGATGTTAATGCAGGTCAGTAGGTAGTTAAACCCTTAGGTATTTAGTTTAGCGTAGGGTATCATTTCCACCAAGTCAGCCTGCCATAGATCGTTCAGGCCCAGTACAATCACTTTCTGTCTTGGGAAAATTTTTCCGCGTTGGTTTGTGAAGTTCGTTTAAGAGTTGATCCATTTTTTAAAATTCCCATTCCGAATCTTAGTTTTGTTTTCATGATTTTCTTAATGATGGAAGCGGCTAGTTTTTCCCTCCACGCCAGCGACGGATCCTCTCTTACTCTTTGAGCTTTTGAAATTAGAAATTCATCGGTGGCGCGGCGATCTTTTAAATCCGAGCTTTCGGTGTAAGCTATATCGTATTCCTTGCACGCTTTGTCTAGTTTATTTATTCTAGGATCTCCTCATGCCAGTCGCATCTTCAGCTTAGTTCCAGGATCGCAGTATTGATATCCCGGTAAATGCATTTCATCTTATCTAGTTATCTATGATTTTGTTCACGAGTCCCTTTCCCAATTCGACGAAGTAAGCTTTTTTTTGTACCACATACATCGCAAAACACTATTTCCATCGGTTTGTTGTTTCGTGAAGTTGTAGAAACTGGTGGTTTCGATTCGTTAGAAGTCGAACGTTTACATTTTATGCAATATTTCATCTTTATTTCTTTACGGTTGCTCTTTTTTACTATAGTACAACCTTTGTTCATCTCTTAAAAAAAGGACATTATGGATTCCTGTTCGATTATTCTCACCGGCAAAGACTCCGACTTGAAAATTAATCTAAACACTCCCATCCATTTGGACTCGGAACAAAATTACGAATTGGCTCTGCTTAATTTAGACACTTATAATAGCATACACAACATCACTTCGAAAAATAACGAAATTCAGCACACGACCGATGGTGGCACTTCATGGCACAAAGTGTTAGTGAGTCCCGGTGCTTACAAAATCGAGGATTTGAATAAATTTCTCAAGTCGGCGATAGATTCGAATGGCCACAGCAAGAAATCTAAACACTTTAAAAACCAACTTGATAATTACCGATCCGAATTACGGAATATCTTTTTCGGGTGACAAGAGTTTGGCTCCGGTTTTGGGGTTTGACTTAGGCAACTACGTGAGAAGTCGAGAGAGTCAAAATACAGTCAACATTTTGAGCATGAACACGATTTTCGTACACGTGGATATCATCAGCAATTCGTACCTAAATCACGACACTCAGCTCACTTTATACTCCTTTTATCCCAATTAAATGAATTAATTTACCTCCCGGTGACTACCAAATTAATCAGAAATATAAGAGTTTGGCTCACGTCTCAGAACAACGAGCCGTTGGATTTAAACGGAGAGACGCTCACTGTGCGTCTGCATTTGAGATCTATGAATTAAATAAAAAAAATGGTAAACTGCTCGTGTTTGGGGAAAAAGGGAAGGACTCTCTTTTTTTTTTTTTTTTTAAATAATTAAAAGGTACCAGCACACACTCTACACAGCTCTGCAGCTCTTTTCAAACTTGGGAGTTTCCCTACCGGGGTGTCCTGTTTTGGTGAGTGGTTGATCACTATGAATGCCCAGTGAACACTTTGTGCAATTTGAGACTGTCTACTGGATGTGTGACAATTGAAATCCGCAGTTGAACTATGTGTTGCTTGTGAATTGTGGGCGCGGCCATCTTGTTTTGGGCTGTCGTTCTCTGCAGGTGCTGGTTCAAGACCAACCTTGGGACAGTTTTAAAAAAAAATTTTTTTTTTTTTTTTTTTTGTTTGTTTTGGTGATGCTTCGGACTGCGGAGGGTACACGCCGACTTTTTTTCTCTTCCGTGGTTTACTTTTTTCCCTCTTTCTTCGATTTACACCGTGCACTGCATTTTTGGTTGGTGAGACCATTCTGGTAGCGTAATATATTGTTTTGTTCATTGCTCTGAGTCATAATATGGCCTCAGGTGGTCATTACACACCGTCATCTGGGAAAAAAAATCTTATGGAGGATTTTCTCTACACTGGCTGTACAAATTCCGTAAATCGTAACAAACGAGGTTTGAATCGGAGGGCCACACTTTTCTATGATTCTCATCAATCACCATTCATACCGGTGGATACAATGCTCCCTTCGGCATCTAATAATTGTCCATCTATGCTTGACTCTGGTGATCTCTCAACTAGACTAATGTCCAAGCTGGAAAGCTTCACTTTGGAAAAAGATCTCGATCTGCAAGAAATTGATGCCAAACTCAGTGCTATACTGAATCGCAGTGAACTCGGGGAAAAATCAAACGACCAACCTAAGTTAGAGGAATTACTTGAATTTTGGTCGACACTTTTTCTTAAAAAACAGCATGAGTTTTTTTTGGTTCTTCAGAACTCGTTATTGCAGGAAATCAATCAACTAATTAGTGGGATATCATCACATGTGGTTTCTGATTTTTGCAAACAATGCAACCAGCAATCTACATCCACTGCTGAACATTCTAATGCTTCAAATATGACACACAGCGGTGATAGCCCAACATCCATCGTGGTGAAGAACCCAAATGTTCAAGTTTGCAGCAATATGGTGCTTACTGATGGAGGTGAACTAGAGCTCCTTTCGTCACATATAAATCATCCTACAGGGAGCAAGCCGAAGGTATCTGGTAGGCTACCGGTAGTTCTTCAAAATCAGCCTGTTGACGTCAACTTGATGCCGGGGTCTGATTTGCCAAGCGACATCCATGCGCCAGGTGGTAACAACCTTCTTCTGCGATCTGATCCACGTACCCCAATTAATGTGACTGCAAGACGAGGAAAAGTGGGGAAGAGAACAAACCATCCACAACACACGAAACCTGTTATCAGTCATTGTAAACCACCTTTTTTCAATAGTGTCTCAAGTTTGTGTAACACCAAAAATCTTGAACATGATGGAATGAATAAGCCTCCTGAACATGCACCCTCTCTAAAACCAGTTGCCAGGAACTTAGTAGTACCAACTAATATACCTTGGACTTCTCCAACAATAATAATGGGTGATTCAAATGTGCGTTCGATGCGAGGAAGTTCACACCCCAAATCTCGTACGTGGACCTGGCCTGGAGCTAGAGTGGAGGACCTTATTAACAACCTACCACTAGTTTTTGATTCTGCAGATCCAGCCTCTGCATTCATAATCTGCGTCGGTACTAACAATTTGCAACAGGATGCTCCAAACCGTATAGTACATCATCTGTCACGGCTGGCTGACAAAATTCACTCATTTTCTCCGGGTGCACACATTTCATTCATCGGCCTTTTTCCTCGGCTGGCATACAGTGAACGTGAGACCGATAAACTTGTTACACATACCAATGTCTTGCTACGGAAATTATGCATTCATCGCAATTTTACTTTTGTTGCCATCGATCATGACATATGCGCTGACCACACACTTATGGCTAGGGACGGCATTCACTTGACCAGTAAGGGAAAAGATTGTTTAAGTAGGGAATTAATTTCCCTTCATACCAAGGCGGAAAACATTGCTCTTTAATTGGGAGTAAGCCCACTACACCGATGGGTACGTCAGCAGGTGCCCTTTGTGTTTCACATCTAGCAACATCATCAGGTCTCGATCTTCTTCAATGTTTAACTATTAATGCAAGAAGCCTTCTTAAAAACTGGGATTGTTTCCATGTGCTATTGTCAAGCAACACTTATGATATGATATTTGTGGTAGAGTCATGGCTCCACGATGGGGTCACAGACGCTATGTTGGTGTCCTCTTTTAATTATGGGGTGGTCCGTCGTGACCGTGGTAGTCGTGGTGGGGGTCTCCTTATCTTATTTAAATTGGGGCTGAAGGTATTGTGTGATCATCTACCAACTAATGTCGAGGCTGTGTCGGTTCTCCTCCCGGAATTCAAGCTTCAATTTTTGTTGTGCTACTTACCAGATGGTTATGCTCAGAGCTTGATAGTCGATTTGTGTACATTCATTTTGGGTGCTTTTAATCATAGGTTTTCTGTGGTATTGTTAGGTGATTTTAATTTGCCAACGGTAAATTGGGTGAATGCAACCACTGGCAGCGGTATCCAACGGTTATTTTTGGATCTTCTAGCCCCACTGGGCCTTTCTCAGCATGTAACGGAGCCAACCCGTGGCACGAATGTCTTGGATCTCATTTTTTCGCAAGATGATCGACTTATTTTTGCAGTCGAGGTACTGGACCATCTAGGTACTAGTGATCATTGCATGGTGTCCTTTTGTGTTCATTGCACATTCTCTTTGCCAACTCAACCAAGCAAGTCTGTGGGCAGGATTAATTTCGACGGATTGCGATCAACGCTGGCTGGAGTTGACTGGAAATCCCTTAATTTGGGTCAGTCAGACAGTATTGACCACGCATGGGAAGTTTTTTTTTAGGTATTACATAATACCACAAAGACGGCAACTGTTTACAAACGTTGTCGTACTAATACGCGATTGAAACTACCATCAAAACTATTAAAACTCGGCCGGGCTAAGCTTAAACTTTGGAAGAAATACAAAATGAGTAAAACTGCAGAATCTTTAAAATGCTATAATGACTGCCGCTTACAGTATGCTGCTTACGCATTGGAATGGCAACGTGAAAGGGAAGTTAAAACAATTTCTGAGGGGAGTGTATCAGCTCTCTTCCGACATTTTCGTAAAAACACTGGTATATCCCGTACGCTACCACCCTTTAAGCAGGGGGATTCCATTCTTTCAAATAACTACGAAAAAGCAAATGTGCTTAACCAGATTTTTGCATTAAATAGTATTAAGGATGATCACTTACCTTTGCCATTGAATTCCTCAGAGATCGTCGTACCAACCTGCGACAGGGTCGTCTTCTCAGAAAAACTGGTTCTGGAGACCATACAAAGGATTAAACCAAGTCATGCTATTGGCCCAGAGGGATATTCTGCTTTTTTTATAAGCAGATTGCAACTAACATCTGCTCCCCACTGGCTGAAATCTTCAACCTTTCATTCATATTAGGGGATATACCGTCAGTCTGGCGAACTGCTAACGTTACCCCTGTGTTTAAAAAGGGAAACGCTTCAAGTCCTAATAACTATCGTCCAATTTCACTCACAGTGGTGCCGTGTAAGATCATGGAATCCATTGTCCGTGCGCAGATGCTGTGTTTTCTTGAGTGTAATAATGTGATTCTTGGTGACCAATTCGGCTTTATGCCAGGTAGGTCGTCGACTCACCAGCTGCTAATTTCCTTGGATGCATGGACGAGTGCACTTGATATTGGGGTTCCCTCCGATGTAATATATTTTGATTTTATGAAGGCCTTCGAATCGGTGGTGCACCACAGATTGTTGTTTAAGCTGGAAAACTCCGGTTTCAGAGGAGACCTATTGAAATGGATAACGGCTTTTATTAGTGGCCGCTCACAGAGGGTCCAAATTGAGGATACCTTATCTTCCAGGGTTGATGTAATCAGTGGGGTTCCACAGGGTTCAGTGTTGGGCCCCCTGTTGTTTGTGATTTACATAAACGATCTTCATTGCATCAGACCTGGTATTCAGAACCTCAAATTCGCCGATGATTTGAAGTTGGGTAATACAATTATTGATGCACTTGATAGCAGCGCTTTATCTCGGGAGATTAATCATGTTTCAGATTAAGCGGCGATTTGGCAGCTACCACTGTCAGAATCAAAATGTTCTACCTTTCATGTTGGGAGACAAAACTTAACATTGCCATACACCCTAAATAGTTTCAGACTGCCTGATGTTTCGGTAATCCGCGATTTGGGTGTGTGGTTTACCTCTGACCTGAAAGCTTCTCTGCACTGTAACAAGATTTGTGCTCTGGCTTTCCGGCGACTGGCTATTGTAATTCGCTGCTTTACTTCTGGGAGTGTAGACACTAAGGTTTGGGCCTACAAGACATTCGTGCGACCTTTGCTGGAGTATGACAGCCCAGTGTGGTCCCCGTACTTGCTGATGGATATTGACAGGCTGGAGTCTGTCCAGCGAAGGTTCACAAGAAGTATTACCACTATACGGAAGCTTCCTTCGAATGAACGATTAAAGAAACTCGACCTGGAGCCATTGGAACTTCGCAGATTAATTGCTGATTTGGTCCTGACTTTCAAAATTTTGAGGGGTTTCGTCAGCGTGGATATACCATTGTTTGAGCTTAATAATGTGGCATCGACTAGGGGACACTCACTTAAGCTACGTCTTTTGGGATCCAACCTGGACTGCCGTAGATATTTTTTTCTCTCTTCGGGTTGTGCCGGCTTGGAATTCCCTCACTGAGGGGGTTGTTGCGTCTAACACCGTCGCTGCCTTCAAACGTGGGTTAAAATCGCTGTCTTTCGCCAAATTTTTACGTAGAACTTATTAGTGTTGGTGTTGCGATGACAGCAATAGTTTCCCATTATATATGGAAGTTAGAATAGGACTGGTGTCAGTGGTTGTATTTGCCCTTCCATTTTCCTAACCACTGTTGTGTGGTTAAACTTATTATTATTATTATTAATTTTAACTATAATAATAAAAAACAAACGGTTTGACACCAAGAAACAAAGCTTTCATAAAATTCATAACACCCAGAAAATGAGCATAGTAGAAGATTACTTAAAAATCAACGAACCTTTGGTGTACGATTCATCAGTCGAGTCTTACACCTACCACGAATACAATCCTATTGTTGGCACGAATCTCAACAACGAAATTCGGAAATCCGAATACACTCAGAAGACCAAGATTTATTTCTGCACGTTGCCAATAGTTACCTCCTGATTAAAAGGAGGTTACTGAAGACGATGACTCGGCTTACACGGACGCTGACTGCTCCCATGTTCCTGTTTTCTAACATCAAATACCATCTCGGTGATAAACAAGTCGAGTTAAATTATTCGGGTTAGGTACTCTGATGAAGGGACTGCTCACCTACGGCTCGGCGGAGCAACCGGCTCTACTCGGCCAGTGCTGGGCTCTGGATAGTGCGGCTTCAGTTGCTGCCGAACTAACAGACAACTTGGGATACAAACAGCAGCACGCGTCCATCATCATTGAAACGACTCCCAAGGGAAGCTTTACATTCGCCATCCCGTTGAAACACATCATGGGATTTTTCGAAAATTACGATAAGCTAATCTACGGAACTAAACACGTGCTCACACTCATGCGAGCGAGTGACACTAACGCTTTCTTCAAAGCAGCGGCAGCGGCCAATGGCAAAGTCGTTCTAAATAGCATCAGGTAGCTCATTCCACATGTCACTGCCTCGGACGAGCAGAAACTTAAACTCTACAATCTCATCGACCACGGAGCGACAGTGGATTTAGGATTTAGGCACTGGCATTACGATAGCTGCGTGCTCCCTCAAAATAACAGCTTCACCTGGCGCGTGCTGACTACTTCCGCGGTCGAAAAACCTAGGTGGATAGTTTTAGCTTTTCAAACGAACAGGCAGGACTCTTTAGTCAAAAATCCTGGTTTGTTTGACCACTGCACTCTGCAAGATGCTTACGTGACTTTAAATTCCGAAAGATATCCATTTCTTGATTTAAATGCTAATTTTGCCACTGGAGAGTACGTCAGTCTGTACAGAATGGCGCAGCATTTTAGGCAGCTTTGCTATGATACCAACGACTAGAGTTTTGACTTACTTTAGTTCAAAAAAGCCTGTCCTCTCATGGTGTTGGATTGCTCCAAACAGTCCAAGAGGCTTCAATTGGGAATCGTGGATGTACAAGTCAAACTGAAGTTTAAATCAGCCATGCCGGCTAACACTACCTGTCACGCTCTGCTCATTGGCGACAGGAAATTGAATTTAAAGTTGACAGAGGCAAAGTCAAAGTTGTTTACTAAATAGTAATAATAAAAAAGATATGGCGCTCAAAACAAGATCATGAAAAAAGAAAGGCGGATTTTTGGCGCTGGCTTTGCTAGGGCCAATTTTAGCCGGTATTGGAGGTTTGGCGGGAGGGACTGCGGGGGTGGTGTCTGCCGTAAAAAAGGCGCAGAAAGATGCACAAATTCTGGCTTCACAAGCAAGTGGAAGGGTTCTGGCTCGAAGAAAAAAATTAGGAAAAAAAGAAGCAAAAAAATTCTCCCCGTGGCAGAGGTCTTTATTTAAGACCACCCAAGGTTTAATCGACTTTAATAAACCTTTAACGAACTTGGATTTAAATCGATTGGCTAGAGTAATAAAAATTCCAAAATTCAGAGGCACTTTTAGTAAAGACACGCTTCCCTTAAAACTTTGGCCTACAGGTGAAAACGGAATAGTAAACTTGGAAGATTTCCAAGATGGAGACGGAAGTCATTGGCTAGCTTATTCCACCGTTTCGGAAGAACCTTGTTATTTCGATAGTTTTGGCAACATGGGTCCTTCCCGGTCTGTGGCAAACTACTTGGGACCGGGAATAAAATAAAATTACGAACGCGTACAAAACTTTGACCAGTTTTGGTGGGGCCACTTTTGCTTATTTTTCCTAAGTGCCTTCTCTAAGGCACGTAATTACGAAGCTGTTTTAGATAGGTTGAGACGAGTCATCTAATGAAAAGTTACGTGCAAATCTAACTGGAAATAAACGTCTTCTGGGTGAAACTCTTCGAATGCCTCTACTGCGATAGGCAAATTTTTTTCTATTACGTGAGGATTTTCGTAAATGGTAATTGTCGAATGTTCTCCCTTTACTTTCATAATGTAAAGGGCTCTCGTATCTATTTTACATTTTGCAATTAGTGCAACGATCGGATCGCTGCAGTAGAAAATTGCTTTATGAATTAAACCTGAACTCGTACACACGAAGCTCGAGAGAGGACCGGAATTAACGAACCAATCGCTCATTTTTTCCAAAGGGATTTTCATGCTGAAACTTGATCAGCATGAAACTGTTTTCATGCACAAATTTATTCGTAGCCGCGTCACTCAGTAGGTTCGCTTAGATTTCTAATCGGTTTGTTAATGGCATTAAAGTATTCATTCTGCTCATCTTGTAACAAGCAATTGCTGTCAATAAATACCTTAGTAACAGCATCGTTCGGTAAAGTAGGTTCGCTTAAATTTCTAATCGGCTTGTGCGTCGCGTTGAAGTATACTTTTGGGTCGTCTTGTAATAAACAATTTCTATCGGACGTACACTTTTGACGCCACGTCAGCAGCGTGCCGGGGAAAAGCTATGTCCTTAATTTGCTTCTTCCTCGTGTAGAAATTCCCGTCAGCAACATCTACGTACAACGTATTTTTTCCATACTAGAAATGGCGGAAGCCAACTCTTCGGAGAGAAGAGTAATGGCAGGAGGCAAGTCGGTTTTATGTTTCTGAACGTCCGTTACTAGAGTACCGATCTGAGAATAATTTACCGCATCTTCAGAGTCGATGCCGGCTCCAACTTTGGTTAAACGCTTACTTTCCATACCATAGTTGTTTTCGGGGGACCAACTCCTATCACTTCAATCCTTTCTCCTCTCGTCCTTTTCAATGATTGTCCAAATTTATTAATTGACATCTTTTTTAAATATACGAATCACGCCGCCCCTCCCACCCTTGCACAAAAATCTTTTAGTGTACATGACAGAATAAGGAATGAAGCAAAACAATGTGCATTAAAGACTAGGTTTATGAAAATACAAGATACAGCAATCTCAAAAAAAAAAGAAACGACAACTGCCCCGATAGGGACTAGAACCCAGGACATCTGCTTACTGTTAATATACCCGGTTTAGTACGCGACTGTTCTGGGTTCGCGTTCTAATCGTGGCAGTTGTCGTTTCTTTAGTTCTAAGATTATTGTACCTCGTATTCTCACAAATCAGGTCTTTAATGCAGACTCTTTGCTTCGAACAGATTGCTCGGTAGGATGACCCCCTCCCCGATTATTTTCAAGGTTCATTTTTTCAATAAAAAAAGGAATATAGATAAACCTCAAGATGTCTCAACAGAACTGGCAAACGAATCTCTCGAATCTCTTGCAAAAAAACTTGCTGAAAATTAAGAACGAGAAAGGTACAAAGATTAACAATGGTGTAAAGTTTTCCTTACCTCCTTCCATACAATTTAACGATTTAAAGGGTTCGGGGGCTCCCGTTTCAAACGAAAAATCAAAATATAAAGGTTGAATTTTGCCCAGCGACCCGGAAACTCAAAACCTGTTGAAAAATATCAAAAAGTATATCTGTAAAAACTAGAAGTTGACTGTGATGAGCAGAAACCTGTATCCCGGACTATGTTTAATTGTCCTAATTCTATGCACAAGGCTTCCTCCCGTTATTCCTCTTGCGAAAAGGCAAGTGACTGCGATAAACCGCTCTGCCTTAGAACTTGGGTGTATGAGGATATTCACAAAACTAAAGGGCGACTTAACAAAAATGTTATTGACAAGCCATGGTTTAACTTACCATCCTATAATGCTATAAACTTGACGGAACTTGCTGGGAAAATTACTGCAGTGTACGTTACCAACGATACTCCCAGCAACGTGAAATTATGGTGCAACGTAGACGTTGGAGTGGCCCATTCTGATACTTCCAATGACAAATTTTCCGATGAAGACTTTTTAGGTTTGATATCTCTGTAAACATTAAAAAATGTGTATCAGTTTATATTTGCCGAAATTGAGGAACAAATTGGAAGGGATGTCGCATTTTTTCACGGTTTTCAAATAGATTTAATTCGGCCCGAAGAACTGGACCCAAAATTTAGAAACCTGATTATTTTTTATGACTGCCTTTTAGATAATCAAACAACATCAAACGCTACTTTACCCAAGGACGGCATTCGAATGCCGATGTGTTTTATTGCAGTCAATCTTACACGAAAATTCCTAAACAAGTGGTTAGAGACAATTCAAATTTAATAATTCTTTTTCCGGTGGATGAGTTAAATTTGAAACACGTTTACGAAAATCATGTTGGCCCTGACATGGAATTTTCAGATTTTAAAATGTTGTGTCAAAATTGTTGGAAAAAGCCTTACGGATTTTTAGCAATTAACAAAACGTTAAATGAGGGTAGATGTAAACGTTCGTTTTTGCCTATTAAAAAAAAGAATGGAGACGAAACGAAAAATTGCAAAACTCAAAAAACGTTTAACTAAAAAAAATTTAAATCGGCGTTTGGGTGAGAGGGAACAAGAAGAATCGCTACAAGAATTTTTTAAGCCAGTAGTAAGCAGCCTGAAACCGACACTGGTCCTCGGTGCAACTACGCAAACTATGCCAATTAAAAACACTCTAGCCACGCAAACTAAACCGATTAAACACACTCTAGCCACGCACACTACACCGATTAAAATTTACAAAGAAGAAGGTAGTGATGAAGAAGAAAGTTACGAAGATGACTACGAATCACTGGCTGTCTCACCCTCCCCTGGACCTAGTCAGAAAACATCTCTCAATTGCAGCCTCGCCCAATACTCAAGTCCGGCTGTCACTCCTATAATGCGAATTCCACCGCACTCCAAAACTGAATACGCGACAACGAGCACCGGTCCAAAACTTACCTCTACATATTCCGCGGTGCAAGCTAGACGCATTTCTACCCCACCTGAGCTTCTAACATCACAACGCTAAGGTCCCTCGATAGTTTGTACCTGGTCAAAATATTGGAAACACTGCTAAATATTTCTTGGTCAAATTTTTCGAAAATCCCCAAGACAGTGACCCAGTATTCAGATTACAATATGATAAGAAAAAAGGTGAGCTGACCTTCAGTAATAAAATCGTTAAAATCTTTGAGAATGATGTAGTGGTCGTGGGAAGACGCGGGCTTTAGAATTTGCTAGTTTTCAAAAATTTGAAAGAAACTACCCTCGCGCCTGAAGTTAAAGTAAATTACGCGGCCATGTTAAAAAATACTAACGCGACTTATCAGAACAATGACGCAAAAACCAACAAACCCAAATCTAATCGTAGCGCCAAGTACAAGACTGTTATCGCTGCGGTTTGGGAAGACATGAAAAAACAAGGGACGGGCATGGTCAAAAAAGGGTTGTTCGAGTAGAGTGGATTATAAATATTACGATAACCCTAATGATTTAGTTAAAAGATTGAGACTTTTGTACAAATCTACTTTAGCCGGGCACGATGGGGATAGAAATGAAATGGTCGAAATTTTATTAGAAATGCAGCAAAGACAAATCATAACTTCTCGCGAAAAAATAGTGGCCTATAAGAATTTAAGATTGGGTTGACTAACTAGGTAGCGTTCAAAACCTCATGATGAAATTCCCTGATTTTTCCCGCGAAATCTGATATTTTTCCCGATATTTTTTTTCGGTCAAAAGACAATGCAGTACAGGACTACAATTTTACGAAACACCCAGCCTGATCACAGTATAAAATAAAGACCAAAACAGGAGCTTTCAACCGGTCTTACTAAGCATTCTCAACTGCTAACACACTCAAGTTCAAACCTGGCTTCTCCCACTGTTGCTAAGCAACTACAAGCCATGCAGAGCAACCTCCCAGCAGCCAAGCATCTCACTAACCTTTTCTTCACATCTGGTGCAACAAGGTCAAACTTTCAACCCACAGGCAACCAAATAAATAAAATTCAAACAATTAAATATTTCCAAAAAGTACATAAATAAATTAAACTATATAACTATAAATAAATAAATAAAAAAATAATTTTTTTAAATTAATTTCTTTTGAACCTCAAGTCAGCCGAAGCAATTTAATGCTCGTATGGCTGGCTCAATTTTGAACATTACCAGACTTTTAGAGAAGAAGAAATATCTGGTAAATGGAGGTGCCAACCCGGGGATTCGATCCGGGAAACCTCAGATCATCGTAGGGGCCAAAAGATTGTCCAGAATTGACCAGAATAGTTCCCATAGCTGCTGAAGGAGCATCTCACGGTACCCTGGCCGGTAATCCTGGCGGGGGCTTTGCCAAGGTCACCTTCCAGGGGTACGACCAGATCCTCAAACAACCAGCAAATAAATAACAATACCTTACGGTACTGGTAAACTGAATTAACTAAACAAGTGCAATTCATAAAGGTCAAAATTAACCAATAACGTCATTAACTAAATTCTACAAATTAACTAATAAATGTACTTATAAACCACATGAGAATCAAAATTATGAAACAAGTGCAATGAATAATAAAATAAACTTAAGGAACAACAAATAATAAATAATTAAATTATGAAATAAATACAATAAATAATAAAATAAAGCAAGTGAACACTAATAATAAACCATAAACACACAACCCCCAAGCAGCAAAACGACAACATGCAACAAAAAATTTAACCCCTAACTAGGACTACAATTTTGTTTTTCGCATTTCATTCAAATCTCAGTAACTACATCACATCGCTTTGCTAAATAAAAATTGCACTACCATAACTGGGACCGGTAAAGATTAGGAATGCCGTAATCTGAACAAAACTAGAAACACACTTAACAAGTAACGATGTATATTACAATGCCTAAGGAGTTTTGTTTTATTAGAAATACTTTGAAACGTTCCCTTTATTTCAGTTAAAACTATCTTTGTTCGTAAAAAATTAGATAATCTTTATAGAGGAAAAAATACTTTCCGAAAAATGTTGAATTCCCTGAATTTCAGTATATGTTCATCAAATTCCCTGATTTTTCTCTGACTTGATAAATTCCTTGAATTTTCCCGGTTTTCCAGGTAGAACGCCACCCTGACTGCACACAGCATCAAAATTCAAATAACAGAAATCATTTTGCAATGCTTTTCAATTCTCTCGTACACTACGTAAACTACAATATTCAACTGCAACAAGTTCTCTAGGTTCGGTCGAAGTTCAAGTACTTGCGTAACTTTCAGACATAAAATCAAAGGTGACACGAGGCCCCCTTCATATACAGTCAGACGAATACCCCACCATAGTCACCCAATCGGAAAGCGCTGTGTCCATAGTAACTAAGTATTTTACATTCCCCGTCACCACGACACTGTGGTCCCTTGAGAGTGGCTGCAGTATTGTATTGTTGGATACGTAACTACAAAGGAAATAAAAAAATACTGACTGTAAAATCCGTTATTTGCGCGCGTAAAAAAACAAACTCTTTCATTTTGAAAAATGCAAAAAAAATTGCAAACATTTGTTGCAAATTTTTATGAAAAATGAAGGAAAAGTGTCAGTATAATTTTTAAAACATTAAAAAGTATACTTTGCCTAAACATCAAAATTCTTGTTTTACTACGAAAAATAATAATTTGTCCATCTGTCTACTTGGTGCAGTAGCAATCCGGACCCATTGCACTGTATCTGAGGTTGAATTTAGTCTCTTTCTCCCCTTCAAAAAATCCTTAAATTAAATAACATCTATACATTTGGGGTTTGTTTAACACCTCTGTAATGTGTGGGCGCAGTGGTGACCTGGACCAGTGCACTGTAATTGAGATTGGATTGGAGCTAAGTCTCCTTGGGGGGGGGCGGAAAAAAAAAAAGGTAATGCGGTGAGTTATATAAAATTAATTTTATATGTAATTTATTTTATATTTTATACTACAAAATAGGAATAAAATTATAAACGTTCATGCTTACCAGTGTGTCTTCTTTCCAGAATTAGTGCACCTTCTCCAGTAAAAAAATGAGTATTTTTTAAAATTTAATTTAAAAATTAAGCTAGTGGTAAAAATCTACAGTAATCAACTGTAACATTAGTTTGTTAGTTTGGCATACAAAGCTTGCATCTGGTTCGTTACTCCGTGTCGCCATCTAGCGCCAATGATATTGTTAACCTTTATAGCTTGCTCCCACGTGCACGAGGATGGAACAAATTTTCACTCAATAATTAAGGATGTCGTGGCTTTGTTTCGTTAAAAGAATTACCGTCATGCATTCCTTCGCTCGACTAGAGCTAGAATTTTTATTTTGTTAGGCACTTAAAGTGGCACTATCACCGATTGAAAGTAGGCAGAATTTGGCAACCTCTAGCGCTATTTAGTACTATCTAGTACTTGCTTGCACTAAGCAAGGGCATGCACAACGATATTTTCTTTTAACGAAACAAACGACCTCCATATTGTGTGAAAATTTGGTACGTCCTCGTGCACTTGGCAGCAAGCTGTAAAGGTTAACAATATCACCGTCGCTAGATGGCGCCATGGTATTTTTCGTTCACCTTTTTGATAGCGTCACTTTAAAACTTTCTTTTCTGAATAAAGAAAGAAATTACAAGGTAAAGGGCTAACGAAGCAAGCAGTCTGCATTAAACACTGGCCTTGTGAGGAAACACAATACACTAGTCTGAGAAAGAAAGACTAGTCTTTTCTGTTCGCCACAAAAGTGAAATGTGTATTGCGCTCCCAGAAAAGGCCTCTTGTCTGGTCGTAAAACGCTGTTCTAAGAAATGCAAATTGTAGGTCACCGTGCCTGTTCACTAACCTTTGAATAGAGAGTGGCTCTCCCAAAAGTAATAAAATAAAATGAAAGGATACGCGCCATGCTTTATTAGCCACCCCCTTCCATAGTAAAAAAAGAACAAAATTACTCATTTACGTGCAAATAAGCCAACATGCACGTTGGCAAACTGCAAAAAAAAATACTGAAGAAAAAATTATCTATATTGTTACATCCAAGAAAAGAACCAGGCTTTTTTTTGGATACATCTAGTATTGATAATATTTTCGACAGTGTGAAAAAAATAAAACGCACATCCATAGGGAAAACACGTTAAGGCTACTTATGAAAATCACCATTGCCGGTGCCACAACTGTGTAGTAAACCGGGTGTGACTTAGGCTAGTTGCTGTAACCACTTGTTTTTAGAAGTAGGGTAAAAATGCGGGGAATTATTAAAAAAAGACAGCAAAATAGAAAAATGCTCATTTAGAAGCAGGTTTTTTTTAATGACAAAATGCTGGCCCTGTTGAAGAGGGACTGTTTTTTTCTCCCCAACTTCCATTAGTCATCGCTCCAAAGCGATCGCGCAATATTTACGCTCGTCTGCACCGCGAGATTGCTAAATTCGCGTCTTTTTAATGCTTTTGAGAAGCGTTAACGAGAGTGCTTCACAACCCCGTCAAAATAAGGGACTACTCTCAGGTAGCATAAGACGTGCAGTTTGTTAATTGCCATTATCGTGCATTTGTTAATTGCCATTATCGTGCAGTTTTTGCTAATTCGTCACTAACACGCATGCTAAATTCGTCAAAAAAGCGACTCCCGATCAAATAAACCTCCCCTTACTGCTCTACATGACTTCTTGTATGACGGCACGGGGGGAGGGACTGTTCAAAAGGGACTGTTTTTTTCTCTCTTTTGAGTGCTCCCGCTCGAGTAAACCTCACAAGTAAACCTCCCCATGTAAAAACTCCCGATCAAGTAAAACTCCCAAGAAAACCCCGTACCCAACCTGCTGACTTCCTGTGAATTCCTGTACACCGGCACAGGGGGTTTACTGGAGGGGACTGTTCAAAAGGGACTGTTTTCCTCTTTTTTCCCTTACTACTAATAGCAATTTTCAATATGTTTTGAGTGCAATTGACGTGTTAACTAAATATCTCATAGCAGTTCCTTTAAAAAACAAATCAGCAATAGCTATGGTTTGCGGTTTAAAGAAAGTGTTTAAAGACAAGAAATGATTTTACTTGCATTCTGATGAAGGCTCGGAGTATACTTCCGTAGCTGTCAGATTTTTACTCGACTCACTTAATATTAAATGGTATCATACCTATAATCGCTCAGTCAAGGCGAGTATCGCAGAAAAAGTGATAAAAACGCTGAAAAGTCGAATATTTCGTTGGTTTAACTATACCGTTAGCTACAACTATGTAGAAGTCTTGAATAAGATTGTAAATTCCTACAATAATGCTTTTCATACTAGCATCAAGTTAGCACCTTCTGAAATTACTACCAGAAGGAAGGAGCGTGAAGCTTATACACATTTGTACGGTGGTGATAGTGGTTTGAAAAAGGTCAGTTAATGCGCATACCAAAAATCAGACACGTTTTTACACCTGGACTAGAGAAACTTTTACAAATGCCAGTAAAATTAAAAATAAACGTTACAAAATACCTGTCTACACGTTAAGGGATTGTGATTCTACACCCATTAAAGGTACTTTTTACAGTCAGGAATTACAACCTATTATAAAACGTGATAATGTTTACAGAAGAGAACGTGTGTTGAGGGTAAAGAAAGTGGCAGGTGTGACTCATTTTTACGTTAAATGGGCTGGCTGGGGTCTGAAATTCAACAGTTGGGTAACTGATATGGTTCAAGATGGACCTTCTCGATAATCTCTACGTCACTCTTCCGTCTAATGGCAGTATGGATGACTTTCCCGATAATACTTTGGCTCATTACAAGAATTATCTGCCAGAAACGCTTAACCTGTCAGCTGAATACGAGGTCGCCTTGGTAGAGATGCAATTTCCTTTAAGAATGGACTATAAACCTTTTTTAATGAGAGCTGGTGAGGACGATGTAATCTTAAATGTTTTAAATTTAGATATAATGACTCCCACGGCCATTGAATACAAACTAAAACGCACAAGCGGTGGTATCAGTTATGACACAACAAGTGACCTAGTAGAAGCAATAAATAAGGAAATAGCAGTATTTAGGAAAGGCAAATTTGAAAACTATAAGGTGAAAGAGAATCTTTTTCAAGACTTAGATTATGAAAAGAGGAAAAGGCTTAGAATTAGTTACAATACCAGTATAAAACGTTACATTATTCATAATGACATAACTAGTATTTGTATATTCGAGTATTAATGGGAAAACGAATGGCTCGCAGATTAGGTTTGAACCAAATCAATTACCTCTTTACCCATATCGCGATGACGCAAGTCTCACTACAAAGGGAGGTGTTGGTTGTTCTCGATAAAAGTATCTCTTACTACACTCGAGCTGAATTAACCGTTACAGCTGTTAACCCATCACCTCATGATAACAACAACCTTCCAGATTATATTTGGATTTACATCAATATAATAAATCCGAGACCTGTCGGCAACAGTTATTCTCAATTGTTAAGAATAACTAATGTTGTGGGAGAGTTAGGTGTTGTCTTTTATATTCACTGCTCCCCATTATTATTTGCTGTTACATCATAACATGCAAACAATAGAAATAAAATTTTGTGACGCGTATGTCCCAAGGACACACCATTCCCACTTTGCACAGACGGAAAAGGTCGTGAGCAAAATAATTGCTTCCTGTTGTCCTTATACAGCTCACTATCGGAGACAGGCTCGAGGTTTAAATGTGTATTCAGGCTCTAGACATCAAGCTGGACATTGGTTAGCTAATATCTTCGCTAGTACATCTAAATATGCATTGTCTTTCGTTCTTTCAATTGGCAGCTATTTAGGACGCAAAGCTTTAGGAGCCGGAATAATATCGCGCAAGATTAAATTGCTTGTAAAAATTTTAAACAGAGTGCAAAGGATAGATTACAGGAGACTGGTGAACAGATATTAGGTGATGTTAAGGCCAAGTTCTGTCAATCTGGCAGCGGTCGCAAGAGAAGACACAACTCTCCCAAGACGTATGCTACTAAGACAGGACAAACAGTTAAAGTTAGTCAGAAAAAAAGAAAAAGAAAAATAAGAAAGCGGCAGGAGATACCATTTTTCAAAATGTCTTTTGTTCATCCTTCATCTTGCGAGTGTTTGAAATCAGAATTGGATATATTTGAAGTTCCACCAACACAAGTGTCTATAGAACGCAATCAGTATGTGGGATACCGGCCTATTGCAACACATAGTTCAACTACAGAATTTCAGATTGATGGAACAGCAAACTATTTGGACTTGGCACAACCTGTATTTATTTAAAACTAAAAGTTATAAGCGCTGCTGGAGAAGATTATACTCATGCATTGAGCGCTTTCATAACGCCTACTAACATATTTCTACAATCTCTTTTTCCACAAGTGGACTGTTATTTCAATGGGAAGCTGATTTCTGGAGATAGCGACACCTATCAATATAGAGCTTATCTGCAAACGTAGCTCAGTTAATTTAATACAGCTAAAGCCTGTCAATTGGGAGCTGCCATGTGGAATACTGCGGATAAAAGGAAAGCTGCTATCGCAAATTCTAAAAGTGTAGAGTTAATGGGACGAATTCACACTAAAGCCTGCAACTTGTCGAAACTTTATTCAGCAATGTTAATACCAAGTTTCGTTTCGTTTTAGCAAAGTCTGAATTTTCGCTCAAGTTGTTCAACGCTGCTGCTGGTACTTTGAAACCAAAAATACAAATCGAAGCAGCTGCTTTGTTTGTAAAAAAAATGTTAGACCCTCTCCATCCATTCTAGCATCTCATATGACAACAATGCAAGAAAATAGCGCAAAGTACTCTTTTGTTCGCAGTGACATTAAATCCAAACTATATTGACTACGTTTTTCAAGGACAGGTGCCGTCTTTTGTTTGATTTGTTTTGTTGACAACGAAACATACACGGGTGTTTACAAAAAAGATCCTTCGATATTTGAAAATCATGGTTTGAACTACTTGTCGCTCACTGTAGATGGGGACCAAGTAGACAAACCACTACAACCTGACATTACTTCCATGACCTACACCTGAGCCTACATGAATTTATTTCATGGATTAGACACTTTATTTCAAAACGTAGGTAATGGCATCAAGATTACAGATTTTGATACAAAACATCGTATGTTTGCTTACGATCTGACTCCGGATGGTTGCGCTGGAAATTCAAGCGCTCACGTTTCACTCAACAGACAAGGTGTCATCAGAATAGAACTTAGATTTGACGCTGCTCTCGCAAAAGCGACTAACGTTTTGATTTATTACGAGATATCAAAGGTTTTAGAAGTTACTATCGATTGTGAAGTTTTCCTGGAAGGATGAACATGAAGCAGATCAATGACATCTTGAGAAGAAGATGTCCAAATTTCCTGGGGACATATCCCCCAAACCACTTACCTGTTGTAATTAATAGAAAAGAATCGTTCTCGTCGTCAACCATGACGCCTGCAGTTCGTCGGGAAGCCATTAGTCTGTCATCGGATTGAACAAAACAAAGAATGGAATTAAGACTTCCGATTTTTTTGACTCTTTTGGCTTCAACTTAGAAAACATTTACCACATTCTACAGTATTTGAGTGATTGGAATGGATTGAAGTGATTTGATTTCACAAGTCTGGATGCTCTCACCGTGTGAGGATGTATGTTTGTCCGGCATGTGGTTCAAACTATTCAAACAGAATCAGCCTTCTGAGACATCTACACAATTGTCACCCAGCTGATGCCAATGCAAACTGTGTCGCACACTTCTTCACCAGATACACGCTCATGTTCCATCACCTACAGTTCCTCAAAACGTTCGCAGTCAATGTAACGAAGGGTTTGTTTCAAGAATTGAATTGAACCATCATCTTTCTCATGTTGCGCCGAAAAGAGCAGATATTCGTCTCAAATTAAACAATCTCTTCGTTCAAGAAGACCAGAAGCTCTTTTCGGAATTATGTTTCAAGATTAGTTATGTGTTTCCGGACGATGAAACTCTTCATCCAAACTTGGAATTATTTTTGTTTAGTTGGAGAGGTGTGTAGCAGTCTTCGCAAAGTCACACTTGTGACGAGTGTCAAACTTGAATTACACAAACCTCCTTCGAAAACAATTTCCATTTATTTTTGTACAAAACCGTACACAGTGCTACGTCTTGATCAAATTGAAGATGTTTTAAAAGAGGCTTACTTACACTTGTTAAGGCGTTTAGAGCATTATGAAAAGGAAGGTTCTGGCTGGGTTTTATGGAATATTCTTGCATTGGATGTTCATTTTTCGAGATGTCAACCCTTAGCTGGAGGTTGTTACAGACTGTTAGATTCTTTTCTTGCGCATAAAAAGGCGATAGTTAAGGTCAAATGTAATGATTTAAAAAGATTAGAATATTCCATATTAGCCGCCTTACATCCTACTACAGATCATCCCAATAGGGTGAGCAATTACAAGCATTTGTTACACACTCTACGTGTTGACGAAATCTTTTATCCAGTACCTTTAGATTATGTTCGCTAGTTTGAAATTTTAAACGATTTAAAGATTAATGTTTACGGTTATTCTGACAAAGTGGTCTATCCACTCTACATTAGCGAGAGTAATGGAGACGAAATAGTAAGGTTGTTATTGTTGGAAGACAATCACTATTGTTTTATTAAAAATTTCAATCGATTGATGTCGGACAATGTTTTCAATAGGCATACTTGCACATACTGTTTGTGTCCTCAACACGAAAGAAATAGATTATACGAACATGAAATGGATTGTAAAGAACATAAAGCGCAAAGAATTGTTATGCCAGAACCTGGCGAGAATATCATGAAGTTTAACAATTTTGCAAATTAATTGGCTGGCCCATTTGTGATATACGCAGATTTTGAGTTGATATTAACTCCTATACAAGGATGTAAACCTAATGATGAAAATTCCTACACGCACGAGTATCACTTACACGAACCTTGTGGTTATTGTTTAGGAGAGGTGATATCTAGCGAACTGTATAGAGGTTCTGATTGCATGCCATGCTTTCTCTTAGCCATTGAAGCTGAGTACCCTATGTAAAAAGGAGAGCTCCAAAACCATTAGTAATGACAGAATTTGACAAAATTCATTTTCGAAACAATAATTTGTGTCATATTTGTGAAGAACTCATCGTCGATGGTGAAATGAAGGTTCGTGATCACGACCACTATACGGGTGTTTATAGAGGTCCCGCTCACTCGCAATGTAATATCGAATATAAATTTAAGAAAACAATACCTGTGTTCTTTCATAATCTGACCCGCTACGACGGGCATCTCATCATGCAAGGTATTTCAACCTTTGGTAAACCAAACGCGAGTGTCATTCCAGAAAATGTGCAACATTACATGTCTATTCAAATTGATAATGTATTATACTTGGATTCTTTCAAATTTTTGCCGTCGTCTTTACATAAATTGGTATCATTGCTGGAAGATTATGAATATCCAGAGCAATGGCCTTTGTTAGAGCGTAAAGGGATATTTCCCTATGAATACTTAGACTTTTACGCTAGATTTGAGGAAAAAGCTTTACCACCAAAGGAAGCTTTTTTCTCTTGTTTGACTAAAGGCGTCAGTGACAACGACTATGAATATGCATTAAAGGTTTGGAATGAGATGGGTTGTAAAACATTTGCCGATTACTTTAATTTGTATTTACGTTTGGATTTTTTATTAGCTTGTTTTATTTACAAACTTCAGAAAGACTTGTTTAGAATGTTACAAATTAGAACCTGCTCATTACTACAGCAGTCCCGGTCTTACGTTTTGGCTGCATTGAAAATGACAAAGATTCAGTTGGAGTTTTTGACCGACATCGATCAACACTTACTCATCGAAAGAGGAATAAAAGGAGGTGTGAGTATGGTAACGAAACGATTTGCATGTGCCAATAACCCATTTATAGGTG
This sequence comes from Lithobius niger, assembly GCA_023313725.1. Classification (NCBI taxonomy): domain Eukaryota; kingdom Metazoa; phylum Arthropoda; class Chilopoda; order Lithobiomorpha; family Lithobiidae; genus Lithobius; species Lithobius niger. The sequence goes on from JAHWFP010199412.1 coordinate 134,130, forward strand.
AGAGTTATTTACTTGAAAAACCTCATTCGTACATCATGTATTTGGATGAGAATAATCTGTATGGGTGGAGCCTCAGTCAAGTGCTGCCTTTTGGTGTTTTTATGTGGTTGACGGAAGAACAAATCCGTGATTTAGACATTCTTACCATAGAAGATAATGCAGCAAAAGGTTACATTCTAGAAGTGGACCTGGATTATCCCTCGCACTTGCACGACCTTCATTCCGATTATCCATTGTGTCCAGAATCAATGCTCATCTGCTACGAGCAGCTGTCGCATTATTGTCAGGATTTGCATAGGATTCTTAATCTTTCGGACAGTTCTATAAAACTCGCTCCGAATTTGCATCCCAAATCAAAATATATTGTTCATTACATAGTCTTAAAGTATTATCTTTCACAAGGTAGTAATGACTAAGATTTATCACGTTTTGTCATTTGCACAGAAAGCTTGGTTGAAACCATACATCGAACTAAATATGACAAAATGTCAACATGCCATTAACGCTTTCCACAAAGATTTTATAAAACAATGATGAATTCTCTGTACGGTAAGACGGTTGAACAACTGAGGAAGCGGGTTAGCGTTAAAATTGCATTCACTGAGAGTAAAGCGAGGAAACTGATTTCAAAACCAAACATGGAGAATTTTGTTGTGTTTGATGAAAATGTTATTTTTAAGATGAGGAAAACCAAGTGGTTCTATCACATCCAATTTATGTTGTGTTCACTATTCTCGATCTGAGCAAATATTTAATGTTCGATTTTCACTACAGACATGTAAAAACCTTGTATGGAAACAACGCTTCATTTTTGTTCACAGACACCTATTCCGTATGTTATGAAATCTTTACGGATAATATATATGCAGACATGTTGTTGCATCTAGATAGATACGATACAAGTGATTATCCCTTAGATCATGCTTTGTACTCTACCCGGAACAAGAAAGTGCCAGTTTTTTTTAAAGACCAGACATGTTCCGTCCCCATTCTAGAATTATGCGGCCTGAAAGCTAATGTATTCGTTGATTTATGGCGATGTTAACAAACTTGTTGGAAAAGGTATACAGAGATGTGACGTACTGGAACAAGAAGTAACTCGCAGGCATTACGTTGATGTACTACATAATCAAAATGTATATTGTTTTAAGATGAATTTTCTTCGAAGTAAAATTCACCAGCTAGTGACCGAAGAACAGAACAAACTGTGTTTAATCGCTTATGATAATAAACGCTATGTATTAAGTGTCGGCATTAGGAGTTTAGCGTATAGACATTATTCCATACATTGTAAAAAAAGGTAAATCCGATAACGTGCATCAACAATGTTCACTTTTTATTGATTCACATATTTTGTCATTATTGTTTTAGCAGTTGTATTTTATGACGATTAACTTCTGATATTCTTGTTGCAACATGTAATAAAACATCTTTGACGAAAAAAAAAGACTTTTATTTTTTCCACTCTGAATGACGACACGATAGGTTAGTAACCTCCATTTAGTTCCAATTCCTACCACCCGGGGGCCGACCGGAAATGCCCTCTGCTCACGTGACCGACTCTCGACCAATCAGAGGGCGAGCAGACCTTACATATTACTTACAACCGGAAGCTATCTTTCTTTCTGACTCCAACCTTCAAAGATGGTAGATGCCACGCAAAAATTAATAAAAAAAGTGAAAGTCACTATAAAAATGCATAGTCATACTAACACTAACACAATACGTCATCTCATCTGTGGCGTCAAAGATCAGATGATAAGAATTACTATTGTTGAAGGTAGCCAAGCTGGCATGGATATGCAGAAACTACACTACTAATTAATTGTTTAAGAAAAAAAATAAAAACCGAAAACGACGTTATTGAAAGACTGATGGTTGCGCCTAAAAAAAGACTGTAGAAAATATTTCTTCTCAAATCGTGTGGTGTATTCCTGGAACAGCTTATCATCGGAGGTGGTGGATTCTGCGAACTTACGTATTTTTAGACAACTTCTTAAAACGACCGATCTTGCAAGATTTTTTTAATGTTTTTAATATGTTCTAGTTTTTAATATTTTTAAAATGTTTTTAATACGTTTTTCTTTTTAATATTTTTTAAATGTTTTTAATATGATTTGTTTTTAATATTTTTTAAATATTTTTAATATGTTTTTGCTTCTAATATATTTTTTTAATGTTTATGTATATTACAATTGCTCCTCTTTTAGTCATATAATTGGTTGTATGTATCTTATTTCTCTTTTATCTAATATATGAATATTATCCTTTTAATGCTGGACAGGTGTTAGCGGAACCTAACAGTCCCTTCCTGTTTTTCATTTTCCCAGTTATGGAAATAAATATCTTACTTACTTACATCTGATCGTGTAACTTATGCAGAAAATATTCTGCAGTTTCATATCGCTCTAGGACAAAAAACGAAACAAAAAGATATTATTTTAAAAAAAATCACACTAAAACCACAAAGCGAACATATAGCAAATTGTTCATTAAATTTTTGGTGAAAAATCGTTCACCTTCGTCGGAGTGTTTACAGCTTTTTAAAAAAGAGCGGTCACATTTCTCACATTAGGTCACCATGGACGAGTTACCATTGAGCTGTACAGCTCTCTGGATTGGAGAGAGCCACTTCCGGTTTAGCTTTTCTGTAAGCTCTGAATGTAGCAGTTTATCGATGTTGTTATTTGTCGCTGCTGTAAGATTCATAAGTGGCACATTATTTTGGATGAACTTTGTTATGGCTATGGACTCACTCTAATGCTCTCAGGTGGCTATCTTGGAGGGAGTTGGATTTGAGTAGGATTGTGGATTCATCCCAGGTTATTGGGTGTTGCGTTTTCTAGTGGTGGAGGGCAATGCTGCTTTTCTTGTCTCCATTTTCGGTGGCACTGACATGTTCTTGTAGCTTTGTTCAGTGCCACCGAAAATGGAGACAAGAAAAACCGCATTGCCCTCCACCACAAGAAAACGCAACACCCCACAGCCTGGGATGAATCCACAGTCCTACTCAAATCCAACTCCCTCGAAGATAGCCACCTGAGAGCATTAGAGTCCATAGCCATAACAAAGTTCATCCAGAATAAAGTGCCACTTATGAATCTTACAGCAGTGATATATAACGACATTGATAAACTGCTACATCCGGAGCTTACAGAAAAGCTAAACCGGAAGTGGCTCTCTCCAATCCAGGGAGCTGTACAGCTCACCGGAAGTGGCTCTCTTCAATCCAGAGAGCTGTACAGCTCAATGGTAACTCGTCCAGCTTTTTAAAAAGCTGTAAACACTCCGACGAAGGCGAACGAATTTTCACCTAAAATTCAGTGAACAATTTGCTATATGTTCGTTTTGTGGTTTTAGTGTGATTTTTAAAAAATAATGTCGTCCTTCAATAACCACTGTAATCGCCGCTTGCCGGTTTTTACGAAACAAAAAGAATTAATCGATACTAGCCAGGATCTCGAACCCCTCATTCTTTCTAACGCAAACACCTACAGTGCAAAAAAAGACGATTATACATGTAAAAAAGAAAGGAGTATACCACTAACCTATAAAAATTACGCACAAATTTAAAAAAAAAAGTGAAAATGACATTACTGAAAGACAAGTGTTTTTTGTTACTTATGCAGAATAGAAACTCTACATCAACAGATCGTATTAAGAACAAAAACGAAACGAAATAGAATTGAATTAATCGAAATTAAAATACTAATTAATTAAAATTGAAAAAAATGAATAATAAAAAAATTAAAAAGAAGTTACTGAAGGACACTAGCTTTTGTAATTTTGTGAGCTATTCGAAGTCATCTGGGATTAAACTGAAGCGCAGAGAAAAGAGAGATCAGCAAAAAAAAGCTGCTTATAAGAGCAAGGCACATGCTCAAGAAACCGAGTTGCAGAGAAAATAGGGGGGGTCAAAAAAAGCTGCAGCTAAAAGGAAACGTCTACAAAACGAGACGGAGGAGGAAAAGATAGATTGGTAAAAAGATGAGTATGGAGCGGAATTTAATGAGCCTGAATACAATGTGGACTAGGTGTTCTCAATAAGGGAAACTGCATGTAAAGAAAATAAAACCCAATATGTGGACTAGGCCTGGTAGGGTAACCGGCCCTGAGGAAACCGTATATAAAATACCAAAAAATGGTGTCTGGAAACCAGTGCTTACGACAAGCTCATTACATCGATGTAGTTTCAATAGGCGAAAGTTCATAAAAGCAACTTTTAGAGTACCTGATATGAGGACCCCTAATCTCACTTGTTCGTCACGCTGTAAATCACTCGAGAGTTCTCACAATGTGTAAGCTCATAACGCATTTACACCCCCCGAGACCCTCTAATGTTGCTTTTCAGAAGTGTAGCTAACAATTCATCATTCTCACAATTTGAAAGCTCAAAAAGCATTTGCACTACCCCCCCCCCTCCCCAGTTTTGAGACCCCTTAAATGTTGCTAATTCATCATTTTCATGCACCAAAAGCACTCGAGAGTTCTCACAGTGTGAAAGTTCTTAAAGTATTTAAGAGTGCCCGACCCGGTATGACCTTTGCACTTGGAGGTAGCAAAAGGCCACGTTTAGGTAGCATAAGGACACAGGTAGCAAAAGATCATATTTAGGTAGCAAAAGGACACACTTTGGTAGCAAAAGGTCCTCCCCATGGATACCGTGACCCACTTTGACCTCGATCCAGTGTGACCTTGATCCGGTACGTCACTTCCGGTTATCATAGGAGGGCGGCCATCTTGGAATATGACGTCACTTCCGGTTGTCATGGGTGCTGTCACTTCCGGTATGACATCACTTCCTGGTGGGGGTGTGGGTTTGTTTCTGACATATCCTAAATCCTAAATGCCCCTACTCCCATGGATGCGCTTGATGAGGCTATGAGAGCCCTCAATTTCTAGGGGCCTGCCCCCCCCCCCCAGAGGCTCCTACCGGACCTGTCGCCAACGAGTGGTAGAGGAAGTGGCAGAGTTGTCAGAGAGGGTGGCTGAACCTTCCCCTTCATTGATTTGGTTGGGGAGGAAGATGAAGAGGAGGATGATCCCCTCGTCCCTGGGTTTAGGGACCCTGCACCCTGCCCCAACTGGCTGTGGTTTGTTCGCCGTGGTTGGCAGAAGTCCTACTACCTTGGTAAGTTCTCCCCCTTTTTCGATGTTAACCCCTATCGGTTTTAGCAAAGGTAACAGGAGGGTGTGGTGATAAAATTTTGCCATAAATTCTTTAACTTATGGAAGTTATCCTATTATTATTTTTGAGGTAATTGGGAAAACGTTCGAGTGGGCACCGGTCCCTTTGGCTAACCTGGGAAATAATTCTCACGTTATTCGCGTTATTGCTTTGCTTGAGACTCTGCTGCCATCAATTTCCTAATCGCATTTCCTGAGAGGAGATTGTAATTCCTTATTTTAAGTTTAAAAAAACGTTCTTTTGCTGGGGGAAAAACATTCTTTTAAAGCGTAAATACCGAAACCCCCTCTGCTCTGTTCCTGTTCCATGCCATGTATTGGATTATATTTTTTCCAAATTACTAGGAAATCCTTTTAGAATTCTTATCCCGGCAGTAATCCCGGGTTCTGTTTTTAATTTTAGCTTGAAGACTCGGAAAAGAAAGATGGGAAAAGATTCCCATGAAGTTTTAAAATGGGTTTGGCCTGAAAACTTTTTATTTTATGACTACCTCTTGATTATTTAAAAAAAATTTTAATAAATGTGTGTGTGATATTTTTTATTTGTTTGTTTCTTTTTTTTAAAGATTTTTTTTTTGAAAAAGTGTATATTAGTTGCAATCATTATGGTTATTGTGCTGCTTAACGGTTGAGCGGATGAGAAAAATGTCTTAAGTCTAAAAAATGTGAAATAAAGGTGCTCTACTAGAGATCTGCTTCCTAAAAGAAGTTTCTGCCGATTTCTATTTTCGTTATCATAAGCGTCGATTAGAGTTTCCCCTTTATGTTGTCTTCCGAAGTCTTTAATTAAAATGTGCGTGTGTGCCCTCGATACATAATTTTTTTAATGAACCATGTAAAATCCGTTGTAAATTTTTTTCTTATTTAGGCCATCTCCTTCAGTTATGCTTCAAAAAACATTTTTTGATGCTAAGCTTAAATTTAACCTTTTTGTTCTCAGCATTTTTTTTTTAGATAATTTTACATTAGTTCAGTATGTATGGCCAGAAAGTGCCTCGGAAAAAAAATTGTATATTTCAAGTTTTTCTTCGTGTTGTGGTATAATAATTACCATTATTAGAACAGTTTTTTTTTTAACTTTTTCTAATTCGTGGTATAATAATGACCGTATCTAAACCATTGCTTGCAAAAGATTGCCATACTGTGGTATAATAATTACCTTGAACAGTTTTGGAGAAATGTGCCAGGTTGTGGTATAATGATTACTGTAACTTTAAACAGTTCTGGCAAAATGTGCCATGTTGTGGTATAATGATTACCGATGTATAATGATTAATGTTGTGGTAAATGATTTCATTTTTGTATTAAAATTAAGGCTTTTATAACATGTCCAGAAATTAACCGTATTGTGGTATAAGGAATTACCATAATTTTTTTTCATATTTGTATTTCTAAAATTTGTTTTCTTATTAAGCTTGCAACCCTTTTTTCTCAATTCAAATTTAACATATATGTTTAGTTCGTCTGATCGTAATACGCAACGTAGTTAATGATAAATGATAACTGTTTTTTTTTTTCAAAAGGCAGGATTACGATTACATTCTGCTGAAAATTTTGCACAGGTTTTTATCTACTGCCTGCTTGGTACAATTTTCAAAGTATTACTGTTTCAACAGGTACGTTTGCTTATTGCATAGATCGTCTTTATCGTGTTGGGCGCCTAATTCGCTGTCTTGAACCGTTGTGTTGACACAAAGATTATATATATTCTACTGGCAAGAGTTCAACTGTTAAGACAGATTTTATATAAACGTATTCATTTACAACGCTTCAGTGGGTTGATCTGTTGTAGGCTGATTCTACACTCCTTGCGGACAATGAGATAGGACTAGTTTGCACAACGTGCTCATAAAGTTTCTGTTGGTTATTGGAATCAATTGCTTCTAAACTATGACCGAGTCAGTCTTGCGTAATGTTAGAAAGCCGATGTCGAATTGTGAAGTGTTATTATTTTTAATTATTGACTGTGATTATTATTTAGGGACCGGTGGCTGGAGGAAATGAAAAGGCCACCAAATTTTCGATGACCCGCCTTCAGAACCCTGAAAAAAAATCTTGACCTCCCGACTCAAGATTAAAAAATAATGTGACCCCCCCCCCCGAGAAGAATGGTGTTTCGGGTGTCTATTGAGATTGTCTGCAGATGATTGCTGTAGCCTAGATTAGTGCTGTACCCAAATTAAGTAAGTAGCTCTCCACACCGAGTTACCATTAGTTGTAAGGAAACGTGTCTCGTTTATAACAAAAAAACACAGTTGGGTTAGAAATGCTCTATAAAGTGCTCCTTAACCGTTACAAAAATTTAAGGTCCCAAGGAGGTCTCTAAAAGTGACCTCATGGAGACCTCAATTTTTAGTCTCCATTAGGTCACATTTGCAACATATACGACCTTGCGTAGACCTCCTTGAGACTAGCCAGGGACCTTCTGGAGACCAGTTTGGGACCTCATTTACCTAGCTGTATTTCATACGCAACCTTGTGGAGACTACCTTGGGACCACGTGGGGACCTACTTGGGACCTCGTGGAGACCTCCTTGGGACCTCATGGAGACCTCCTTGGGACCTCGTGGAGACCTCCTTGGGACCTCGTGGAGACCTCCTAGGGACCTCGTGGCGACCTCCTAGGGACCTCGTGGCGACCTCCTAGGGACCTCATGGAGACCTCCTAGGGACCTCATGGAGACCTCCTTGGGACGTCGTGACCTCCTTGGGACCTCGTGGGTACCTCCTTGGGACCTCGTGGGTACCTACTTGGGACCTCGTGGAGACCTCCTTTGGACCTCGTAGGGACCTCCTTTGGACCTCGTGGAGACCTCCCCGCGACTTCATTGCATGACAATCAATTCCCCCCCCCCCAAAAAAAAAGCATGACAATCAATTCCTGATTAAAAAAATGAAAATACAGTATAAAAAATGCATATATGGCAACTTATCTGTTGTGGCAGGAGGCTAATTTTTTGGTTCATACTCTTGACAGCATTTTGTTTAATGTTACTCCCCGTAAAGTTACAGCACCAAAGGTTTTTTATTATTTTCGTAAAAATAAAAACCCATGCAGAAAAGATTGTCTTTTCTGGATGGAAAAAGCTAATTCAGTCCCCCCCCCCAAAAAAAAAAATTTTAAGGCCTAACTTTTTTTTTAGGCACACGCAAAGGTTTTGTGTGCCAAAAGGAATAGTAATATTTCTTTCAAAAATTCAAAAACCCAAAGCCAAAGGAATTTTGTTCCAGAAAAGTGATCCCTATTTTCACTTTTTTTTGTAACTAAAAAAAAATAGAGTAGTCCTACATTGTCATGTATTTATGTGCCACCAGCATCACGATTTTTTTTTAAACATCGGGGTTGTGTGCCAGTTGTGCATAGCCTATAGGAGTTAAACAAAACATTACAAGAAATAAAGCTGCTACATGTTATTTCTCGCTATCAATATCTGCATTATCAGATTGGTATTCCTAACGCGTAACCAAGTATCGAGTCAGTCAGTTGCATTTTTGTGTAGGGTGGTGCACCTCGTTAAGATTTTACAAAACTTAAAACAAGATCTTGCAAGGTCTTGGTCAAGATATTGTCAAGATCATGCTAGTTCTTGACCAAGACAACGGAAGGGCAACAAATACAGACCATGCTTTATGAAGTTGTTTTAAATTAGTATGAAGTGGAGGTTTGTCCATTTTCTATCCAAAGTTGGGCACGTGTTGATCGAACTAGGTAAACAAGCATAAAGTATGCCTAACTAGCAATCTTCTCCAATGTCGGTCGCCACTCGCCATTTGGCGAATGAAAATCATCATTGGCGACTTAGAATTTAGCGCTACTCGCCAAAACGGCGACTAGCAATAGAAAATTACGCTCAAATAGTGATATCTCGGGAACCGAATAAGGTAGAGACGAACGGTTTGCGGCATTATGCTCAGGTTTACAAGGGCTATACAACAGCCTTTTCTGCAACAGTACTGGGGTGAAAGAAAATTTTACAACTCTATAAATGTATAAATTAGAGAAACCATGCATTGTGCAAGATGTTTTTGGTATGCGGCGAGTATAAATTCTGAAATGGCGAGTAGTTTGTAAGGTCTACTGGCCAAGTGGCGACAGCAAATGGAATGACATTCGAGAGGGTTGCTAACTAGGAAGATTTGGCCAAATAAAATGCAGTATATTATCCTAACTAGGCATAGGCCTAGCTTGATAATTTATCACTAAACTGCAAGGTAAAACTGGTTTCTGAAATATTCTTTTTCATAACAGAATCTACTTTCGTAACACAAAAAGTTTTTTTTTTCTCTGGCTCCCTTATGCACACTTCCATCTTCCATTATGTTTTAAAATGATGTTAGGTATCTTTTGCACCTTGACATACCTTGAGCTGGTTACCAACTAGCTCAAATGTCAATCTAGTAGCATTTGCCATTTGGCAAGGAGACCTTAGAAAGCACTCACCACACACCAAATACATTTTTGCACGATGCGTGATTTCTCCATTTATGTATTTATGAAAGTTTCTTCAACATTACGGTGGTATTAATGCAGAAAAAGCTGTTGTATAGCTATTACAAATCTGAGCATAATGCCGCAAACCGTTTGTCTCTAACTTGTACGGTTCCCTGAGTAGCATTCTCAATTGCTAGTCGCCGTTTTGGCGAGTAAGGTTAAATTCCAAGTCGTCAATTGTTGATTTGCCGTCGCCAAATGGCGAGTGGCAACCGACATTAGAGAGTGTTGCTGGTTACGCCAGTTAAATTCTGCTTAGGCCAAAGAATATTGGCATAAGCAGTATTTACAAAGCAAATTAGGCTTTACCCTTGCTTTAGTATCATAGTATTTTTTTTAATAAACTCGACAGATTTTCATATAGGCTACAAAAAAAATTCCAGTAGGCCTAAGAACAAATTTTTTTGTAAGTTCTGGACCTATTTATTCTTAACAAATAACTTTTTGTTATAACCGGCCACTAACGGTAATATGGAATAGAGACTATTGACGGTGCTTGCTAGGTTCATTTTGTGTGGCAACATGTATCACAAAACTGTAGGTGAAGGTTTTTTTAAATAAACATTTCTCACGCAGAGAGTTGGTGACAAAAGACTCGTGCTGGCAGGGTGCTTTGCTTTTCTTCAGACTTTTTTCCAATGATAAAAATTAGGAGGCATAAAAAAAGGACAAGCATTAGATGATGTTGGTAGGCCTATTGGCAGCACTTACTTTTGACATGAAATCTAGAAAACACATCAGCCTACGTTTTGTAGAGGCTACACCACAACAAAACATTACATGGCAATGATGGAAGTTAGTTTCTGGCCAGGGGTAAATAAAATCTACAATGGAAGAATTTTTTTCCAAAAATCCCAGCTAAAAAAATTAATCCAGTCAACAAGTCACACATAGCAGGTGTATGAAACAAAATGCCTTTAAAAATTGTTAAAATGGACCAGTTCTATCCAAATAAAAAATACTTGGGCACACGAGTCATTTAAAAAAATAAATTCAGAATTTCAGAAATTGGTAGGCAAACCAGCATCATATTAATTAAAGTTTGTGGTAGTGTAGTGTAGTGTAGTGTACTAAGTTTTTCGTACAGTTTTCTTTTTTTTT
>JAHWFP010199413.1:663-19905 GCA_023313725.1 Lithobius niger
GTCGTTGTAGACGATTAAAATAAAAGGATTAATGAAACTCGGTTGACTATTGAAAACGCTATTTCTTTTTTGTCAAAAAAAAATGATGGTGGGGGGGGGGGGTGTAGGAGGATAAAGGTTTGGACTTTATTGTACAAAGGCGTAAGTGCATGTAGTCTGGGCCAAGTGATGCGCTGAGTGAGTGAGTGAAGCGAACGAAAATCAGCGTCTGACAGCCAGTGTGTGCAAAAACACATAGATAGGATACACGCCTTCCGTAACAAACACATGAGAGAGCAAACCGCCCAAATCTTTCAAACGGAGTACATCAAACACCACCCATGCATAGCGTGAGTTTCAGATAGTTATATGTATATACTAGAGTTACCCGGCGTAAAATTCCGTCAATTTAGCTGGTTTCCAGGAAACGACGCGCCCCAGGATTTTAACATCCTTGGGCATCTCAAGACAGTACTGTCTAAATCAATAGATAGCCTGCAGAACCTGGTAAAATTTGTGCTGGTTTAGCTTGCTCTCACGAAATTACTCAGTTCTTTGTTGTATACCAGGTCATCCCAGGATAGCACGTCTGAACAATACAAATTACTTATTGAAAGCGTAAATTCAATATTTTTATTACCTTAGATCACATACGAAGGTGATTTATATCATTAACACTTAATTTATACTTAATTTGACTCCGTTTGTACGCCAGTGCTGTTTGCAGAATAGTATAGAAAAGCCGTTTAGTTAAGTGAGATCAGTTTTCTTGCCGAATTTCAAAAAGCAGGGTCGATAGTTTCACTGGGAGACAACTTTAAACTCAATAGGTTCAAGAGCTCAGCTGCTTTTACCCAGTCCTTGTATTTCAGGGCATCATAGGACAGGAACGTCAGCAACTCAGCATTAATTCATTTTCCATTATTTGATTCTTCTTGCACGGCCAGTGCTGTTTTGTAGAGAAGCATAAAAAAGCGGTTTTTTTTTACGTGAGATCAGTTTACCTTACCGAATTTCAACATTTTTTACTTAATAGATTCAAGAGAGCAGACGCCTTTACTCAGTCCTTGTATCCCAGGGAATCAGAGGGCGGCAACGTCTGAATTAAACATTTTCCCGTAATTAAATTCTTTTTGCACTGCTGTTTGTAGCCTAAAAAAGAGCCATTTTGTTAGGGGAGTCAGATTCTTTGCCCGAATTTCACCAGGCAGGTGGCTACTGCCCTGGAAAAGGTTTTCTTTTTTTTTATATTCTTTCAGGAAAATAAAATTTACTTAACTGAAAAGGTAAATTCAATTCAATATTTCTATAACCTTACGAAGGTGATGTATATATTTAACATAAGTCATTCCTGCCTAGTGTACTACGTAGCGTCTGAAACGAATAACCCATTTTCGCTGTTTGGACGGGATTCAAACTGACAACCTTTAGCTTAGTAGGCTGACTCCCTAAACCACAGGATACACTGACTTGATGAAATACACCAGTTATAAAATAATAATGATCCATAATATAATAAAATAATGTGACTTTATATTTCGTTTGTTACTGATTGTTACAGGACGTTGAGAAGACCCTTTAGCCTACCAAACACGCGCCTGTTGTCTTTGCTACCGAGCAAAGAATGAATGCTCTCTGCCGTATTCCTTCCTACTTCGCAAAAAGAAATAGTTACAGGGCATCGACAACAATACCGTTCACATCACTTCCTCCTCTCCTAACTTCTTATCACCTACTTCCGTTCTACCACTTTTATTATGTAGACTAGTTGTGCCGGTGCGCATACTGCGCACCCCCCCCCCCCCATACCCACCACCCGCACATCCCTGCTCGCCCTTCCCCTGCCGCACCCCGTTGCATCCCGTTCCTGGACTCCCATAATGTGGGTGCTGAATATCTCTCCGCCTCCCTCTGGCACCTCAGATGTTTGGTCTTTGGTTTTAAATTTATCAAACCGAAGACCGAACATGTAAATGGCTCCCACATATGCCCTCCCCCCTCTACAATTACTTTAACCCCTGCATTCCTGCCTCCTCGCGGATACGCATACGTGTCCCCCCATACACACTTGCCACCTCCCCCTCCCCGAAAACGTCGCCCCGTGATATTCCCCCTTTGGTGCAGCCTAAGAAAAGTCGCTGGCGTGTGTTTGACTGAAGGCTAAAAAATAACCTATCACTCAGCTTTCAGTAAGTAAGTAATCCCATGTTTAAGTTAATCCTAAGAAACAATTCACCTCGGTACCGTGCCTGGCGACATTGTTGCAAGCAACGATTATTGCAGCCCACTTAAAAACAATTCAGCTCCTTTCTGGAAGTGAACATTCAGGAAATAAATACGCCTTTCCATCGTATCAGGCTGCCAATTTCGAGTCCCCCAAGGACCTTGAAATTAAGAACCAATCGACGTTTGGTTTAAAGTTGTCTGGTTTAGTAGACACGGGTTGTTTTTTTTTTTTTTTAGTTCAAACACCGACAATGGCACAGTCCACGCGATTAAAACTTTGTTGGCCGCTTTGGTACCACAACAATACCAAAAAACGAACCCTAAAACGGTTCTGGTCTGGTAAGTGGCACCATCTCTTCGAAGACTTTGGAAAAAGTGTTATGACCCGAACTTGTAGTCCAAGGCAGTCAATAGATGGCGACATGGCAGGTTTGGTAAGTGGCGCCATCTGTTCGAAAACGTTGGAAAAGTGTCCCTTCCCAAATTTGTAGGCGAATCCCGTCCACAGATGACACTACGGGGTGGGGTACTTGATTGTACGACGAAAGGGCGTGGCCGGTGACTTGGCCGCCTGCTCCGTATTATATGTGTAGATTTAGAGCAATAAAGCATACCTCGCTTCAGTCATAATTTTCCCAATTGGCCAAATTTTGTTTAAAGCTCATTGTAGTTCAGGTATTCCGAAAGCATGAATTTGTATTTTTTCTTTCACGAACACAGCTTTGTTATTAACATCCCGTAACAGCGATGACTAGCTCCTAATCTGACAGGCTTCGGCATAAGTTCCGTTTATTTGGCTAGCTGTGGGGGCTACGTGGCGTGGCGTGGCGGAGCACACCTCTTGTTTGAACAAGATCGTCCTCAAATCGACTGTTGCGCCGGCCTAGTGGCAGGGAATTTCGTTCGGATAGAAGTATGCGCGAAGGTGCACACTCTGGTGTTACAATTTAATCTATCTAAATATGGTCCTATCTTTTAATTTACAACGGATTGACTAGTAGAAATGGGTTTGTCTTAAATAAGGTTCTATTATTTTTTGTTCACTTTTGTTTCTTCTTCAGAATTCACTTTAGGCTGATAGCTAAACGAGTTTTTAGGGAACATCATGTTTAATTTTAAATGGTAAGTATACGAAATAGTAATACATTTTCTTGAGTGGATATCGTTTAGGCCTGTTCATTCACCTTTGAACGAAAAAGATTTTTTTATTTTTTATGCGTTGAAGAATTGCTTTCATTGTTAAAAGAAAGTGCTGATAGCAATGTTGCCATTTTAAGGTTTGCATAATAGGATGGGATTAAAAATAACGTTTCCCTTAAATTCAATTTCGTGAAAACTTTGATCTATAATGCATTATATATTAAGCCTCCGCGAATACCATTGTACAAACAATAGTTTAACATATTCTTACATAGGTTATTAAACTTTACCATTCATATCGGGTGAAATTCGGACCAAGGTAACTGACCTAACTCACAGTCTGTCTAAAGACGGTAAATTTATTTTATATTCATTTATTTTCTGGTCTTCACATAAAAATTTTTGAATACAACGTTGCTTACCCAGTTATGCCTTCTTCCATATTCCACACCACCACAAACCTTTATGAGATAGCACCTCAACTACCCCAACCTTCCATGGCTGTTCTTCTACTCCCACCCCCACCCCCTCCCCGGGCCCTCATCATTCCAAATCGCCGCACTCGCGAATTACTTCTCCCTTTCCTCAGAATCCACTGTTTTGGGTTTGAAAATATGACTCAATAATCACCTAAGGAATTTAGTTTGCATGCCAATATTCTTCCTCTCCACATTCTAACAACTTCTAAAACGTTATGGCTGTTTTTTATTTTTTATTTTTTTTGGTCTTCTTTTACTACGATAAAGACGTTTCAATGTACCTATAATACTGCGTTTTTCAATTGTCTTCCAGCCATCGCTTCACCCATCCCCCACACCTTTCCCAAACACGAAGCAAACCTGTTCTTTTTCTGCTGCATCAGGGACCAAAACCTCTACGTCCCAGGCTGCAACGTTTATTTTCAAACGTTGTTTTGTCCGCTTTTACTATGACGTACCTGTTCTACTATGTACTACTTCTGTCCCAAATACGTATCCATTCTTCCCTCCTCGCCTCGAGCTTCCACTAAGCAAAGCATATGTATTATACCCCATTCTTCCCCATCATATCTACAAGACACTTTCGTCTCCATTCCCTACCAACGTGATTCACTTCTCGTGTAGCATCTTGGAAGCGTTGCGCAGCCAGCAACGCAGTCGCGACGGCGTTTTTTACGATGTATATAATCAACAGCAAGACTGCAAACAACAACACTGCAACTGACGCAACAAATACCACTAGCAAGTGTTTTTGAGCTGGTCACTTTAATGACTTGAGCGGAATGTTTAATACTTCAAAATATTTTTTTAATATTATTTTGACAATACTTCATTTGAATTCTCGGCAACCATGAAAATTATTCATAATATTACAAATATTTCTTGCACCGAAAGTGTAGTTTAGAATACCAGCACAAATGGACAAGGTCTAAGGTATTTTCTATGGATAACAATAACTTTCATGGTTTAAATATAAAGTGTTTTGAATAATATGGCTACTTTTCATGAGCTCTGTGGAACAGAGTATCAATGAAATAGTGTCAGTTATTTTTTTTAAACTAGTAAAATCTGTAATTTGGCATTTGTATTGATTCTACTTCTGACTCAATGATAACCTCGCAGGGAGACCAAGATAATGATTACATTTATTTATGTTCTTGAAAACTAAAGTAAGTTTTTTATAACAATGTAACTGTTTAATAAACAATACATTGGTTAAGTGTCGGAATTAGTGATAGGCCTTGTGAATACAGATGTCAAGCACAACATGGGCTAGACAGGCCAATCGTTATTGTCTCTCTGTTAATGTTACCTATCAACTTTATAGTTAAAAAAAAACTACTTCGGTATTTTTAATCCTGTAGTTTTAATATCTTTCATAAGAGAGGATATTTAAGATAACTACTGGTAGGAATGAGGGTTCCGGTAGGAATGAGCAATGTTGAATAGTACTAAAGATACTGTTCAGCACTGGCTTATCTAGTGTCTGATGGATTACTGCACCCATGTCAACGAATTTTTCTACTGCCGTACAAAAACCTACCGAAACTATATTTTTTTCATGATACTTTTTACAGACAGTGTTTACAAACAGTTTGTTTAAGAATGAGCAGTGTTGGATCGTAGTAAAACTACCATTCATCATACCTAGTGTCTGATGGATTATTGCACCCAAGTCAATGATTTTTGTATACCTAACAAAATTATCCACCTTACTAAAAAGGAATACTAAAAATGCCTGGTGTTCATGTGACGATAGCCCTGTGTTTATAGCGAAGAAGTTAGTTCGTGCAGATGACAGGCGTACACATGACCTAGGCAAACAGTCTAGCATCAGATCGTGACACTGATGTAGTGTCTACAACCACCGAAATCAAATTAGCTTTTTTTAAACCTAGACCTAATGGCTTAAAACGACCTTGACTTGTTTTTATATTATGTTTACTTCACCTAAAGTCGTTGTTCATCACTTTCCACAGTTGTCAAAATAATAAAGGGTAGAAATAGTTACGCAAGAATTATATTTTGTATTTATCGACATAGGTGTAATCGGTTTATGCTGGCAACTCTTGAGATGTAAAATCTAAGTTTAAGGACATTAATGGTGGTTGGTCATCAATTCGGTTCAGTTCTGTACTGACTGGCTACCGGATACTGTTAAAAAAGTGGGTCCATCTTGGAGTAAGCTAAGGTGTGTATCAAGAAAAAAACCTACTACATTGTCGGGGACTAGGAGAATAATCGATATGATGGTTGACAGATGCCCTGGTACACCTTCCATGTATCAACTTTCTCTATCTAAAGCATTCGGCCTTGTTAAAGTGGCGATTGCACACTGTGGTTGTTTCTCAGAAACAAGACACAGTCGCTTCATCGGTAATGCATCTTTAGTCGTTACACTCACTCAAACTGTAGTAAATGCATGCAAATAAACTTTAAGCATATAGGCTGGTTTATAAAACGTATGCAGCAATTAGAGAGGGCTGGTAGATGCGGCGTCTGGAGAAATTTACTACCTGTAGTCTTCTGCTAGTTCATTTATTAGAAAAACCAATGGGGAAAAAACACACGTGAATCCTATGTTCCTTTAGTTCTAGGAATGGGCAGGAACTTTGCAAATAGAAATTGTGGCATTGCGTGATGATAGACCACTTCACTAATCTCGTTGTGTATGCGCCCCATTGTCATCTAATGTTGACATACACTGCCAAGTATATTTCTCGCTTCCACTGAAAAAAAGTTTAAAATACAAAATTGATGTTAATCTTTCCTACTGCGTATACACTCTAACTGGGGATCCTTCATGTCTATGCTACTATACTCCTGGCATCCACATTCGCATCATTCCTAGGTAATAAACTACACCTAAGCGGTCTACAAAGCTTGTTGGAGCATAAGCAATGGTCAATTTTTCTTCAGTTCATTGCAAATTAAAAAGGTAAGCTAACCTTCCGATTTCTTCAAACGCTAGAGTACGTTAGATTCAACTTTCGATCACATATTGTTTCAATGATCTTCCTCTCGTAAGGCATTATTAAGCTTAAAATGTGTCGGCACAGCTTTAACTTCATAACATATCGAAGAGTAGTTGCTTTTTAACCGTAGGTTTATGAAACCGATCCATTTTCATGTAGAGAACATAATAAATACACAGTGATTTAAAATCTATAGATTTTATATCGTACTTGTTTTTTTATTATTTCAAGGGACAATTATTAGTTGGAATCTGATTGCCGAGCCACCATGGATGAGAAGCATCTATTTCATTGTGAAACAAGTTGCATTACAGTAAAGAGTTGGTTTTTTACCATTTTGATTGCTGGCATTTTCATCTTGGGTTTTAGTGAAGGTAATTATGGATAATGACTAGCATTATTACAGCCAACATAAATCACAAACGGAGAAAATAATAATAAAAACGGGAAACAGTTAGCACTGTAATGATGCAACTAGTAAGAGAGCCTCTTTTTTTCCTCAACCCCCTCTTACAAGTGTAATGATCCAGAAAAATATCCCTTATTTCCCCCAGTTTCTCAATTTTTCATTTTACTGTGGTAAATATGCAATTAGTAAACTAGCCCTTATTTCTTGAATATCTCAGAATGCTGTTATGATGAGATACTAATGAAATTTCCCATATTTCTCCCTTCCCTCCTGTCTAGCCGCTGTCCACCATGAACGATGTAGTACCATATGTCTCCCATCTCTCTACCAAATTGCCTGCCTTTATTTTTATCTATACTACCTGCATACCACATGGTTGCTTCGGGAGAGAATATTGCGTAATTTTTTTTCCACGTCGCTTTTCCATATACCAAAACATTTAATATTTTTTGCATACTTTCAGATGCAAGTTTACCATTATACGAGGACTTGAATAGTAGTAAAACATATCGTACCATAATGCAATGCAGTAATGAAAAGTGTACCTACCACGATGTAATGGTAGTACTTCCGCCAGTTTCTGGCAATCGGACGCTGTGTGGAACGTGCCACGATAATGCTGCTAAGTACGACTTTACCATTGGCCGTGGCGTTGGATATTGTGTCGTCGTTGCTCGACCTAGACACCATCAACACGTTGTTGGTGCTGTACACTATCTCGTAATTTACGAAAAATCCTATGACGTGTTTTAAAGGAATGGCAAAGAAGAAACTCCCTTTCGGAATCTACTCTTTTACGATCGTGTCATGGTGTAATTTAAAGCCCAGGTTGTGGGAAGGGCCACTCAGTCCAAGCACTCCTCCACTCTTAAACTCCCTCTTGTACTGTTTCTCCTTACCTTATTTTTATCCATAAGGAGACAGTCGTCCCTATATAATGCTTATTTTCTGTTAGTGCTTCTTCATTTTGTACAAACAGCTTAAGATTATGTACTTAAACTAACAATGTAATGAATCTTTAGCCAGAGTCTATCTCTGCTATTATTTGCATTACCTGTACATCTGTGTAAGCGTCTCTTTAGCCTACAACAATTGTCTACACGGGAGCCATATTTCTTCATCTACCCTTCTTCTCCTATTGCACTTCTCTCTTACAACTGTCACGAAGCAAGTCGAAACTGAAGTCGTTGGTGTCATAGCACAACTGTCTAAATTGCTGCATCAGTCTGTAGTGACCGGGGTTCTCTACAGTGGCAAAGTTGTTGTTCAAGTCCAGAAATGGGTATCACTCAGAATTTAGTGTAACGTATGCATCTTGAAGGCTACGGTTGTCAAACACAGCTGGATTTTTAACTTAAAAGTCTTGTCTGTTAGTCTGAACAACTAGGACTATCCTCATAGGTTTTTCAATGGTAGAAATACACACCAGTTAAAGCTAGGGTTTTGCTCATCCGATGCTGTGACTTGGGGAACGTGCCACGAAATGGTACTCAAGAACAATTTTTCCATTGGCCGCAGCTACATTTTTTAAGAAGGCATTTATAGCTCTCTTACGAGTAAGCATGTTTAGTTCCATACATTAGCTGATCGCAATTTTCAAAAATCCCATCTGCTTCATGGGGATAGCGAAGGTAATGCTTCCGTTGGGAGTAGTTTCTATGATGATCAATGCGTGCCGTTGTTTGACTCACAAACTGTATGTTAGTTCAGTAGCAATGAACGTGGCGCTATCCATTCCAATCACCAACAATTTGCACCACCATGCCAAGAATTGTAAGTCCCTTCATGAAAGTACCAAATTCTGGAAAATTTAACACATCGAATTGTTTATCACTAAGATGTTATTTAATATTAGAAAACAGAAACGTTGGGCATTATTAATTAACGCTGCCACATCGTTATCCACATAACTCGCATCATCATTCTTTAGCAACCTCCCTTTTATCAGGAGGAACTGTTGGCACGTGCAAAAATAAATCTTGGTTTTCGATGTGTATTCGGATTTCTGAATTTATGTTGTTGAGATTAATACCAACGATGGGATTAAATTCCTGATAGGTTTAAGAGTTCACCAATGAATCGTACACCGACTTTTAAATAGTCCTCTGCTACACTAATTTTATGGGCATTATAAATTAGGTGAATTCTCTATTTCCAGATGTCAAACCTTATTTTTTTTTTATTATTATTAAAATTACGAAAGAGTTCTTTCTTTTTTTCTTCAACAGTTCGCTGGTCAGAGATGTATGACACACTCCAATTTTTTTGATGAAGTTGGTAGTAACGGGCAGGTAAATTAAATTACGAGGAGACTCCATGATTTTGAAACCCGGAGATGAACTCGGATAAAACGAATATAAAGCGGGTTGGATATCACTTTTTAGTTTAAAATTGCCTACGATGTCAATGTGCACAAAGATAGTGTTTTTTCTCACAGTGTAGATAGTATTTTGACTTTCTTGATTCTCGTAGTTTTTTAAGTCTAGCCCTAAGACTCGAGCCAGGATCTTTATCGCTCGAAAGGGGGTACTTTTTAGATTGGATCGGTAATTATCAAATTTCTTCTTAAAGTGTTTAGATTCGGATGAATGCCAAAGGTTTCCTTCTTATATTCATTTCCATCTAGAGATGATTTCAGATATTTATTCAAATCTTCGATCTCATAGGCACACCCCGGAGTAACTATCACTTTCTGGCGAGTCGTGCAAGCGTGTGTGGTGTACTGAAAGCTGTTGCACATGCTTAAAGTAATCTGGGACATTCCGTAACTTTCGTAAGTCCAAATTAATGAATATGATGACTTACATCAATTGTCAAGTCGGAGACTTTGATGGTGAGAATTATAGAACTAGAATCCATGATGTCTTTTTTAAAGTGAAATACCCAGAAAGAAAAAATATGCAAAATTGCTTAAAGCATTTGCATTGTCGTCAGACTTGTGCCCCCTCAACTAGTAACATACCCACCATACGAAGCCACCTAAATCATTTTCATGGGTGCCCAAAATGATGCATTTTCATCATTCTCACAGTGTGAAAGCTGGCAATACATTTCCTGGGGTGCTTAATCCCATTACATTTTCGACATGCCCACAATGCGATTTTGAGTTCACAACCCCTAAACCGATGTATTTTCTATGTGTGAAAGCTCGTAACATAATTAGGGTACCAGATTTGGGGACACCCTAACGTTGCTATTTTCTCACTTTCATGCCCTCCAGAAAAATATCCTAAAGCATTTTCAGTAGTGCCCCTGATGATGCATTTTCGGCATTCCCACAAAGTGAAAGCTCATAAAGGATTCGCCAGTCTTACCATAGTAATAAATGTTTGTCATGCCCAAAATACGAAAATGATGTCACGTGCCCTTATTATATTTTGCAGCATAACCTACGATTGGAGAGAAGTGTAAGTGAGCCTAATCACGGACTACTTTCATAATTTCGTAACCATCCGCACTTGTGCAGGTAGCTAATTGCAATCTTTTTGCAGGTAGCTAATCTTTGTTCTGGGTAGCAATTTATTAAATGTTCTCTAATTAAAGTTAGAACGGCATCCACAGCTGGGGAGAAAGCATAGGAACAGACCAAGAAATGTTTACAAATTAGTAAACGTTAGCTATAGTAAGAAAATATGGTAGGCCATTACGTCCTTGGGCACCTGGAAGCAAGTTGTAAACGTTAATTACTGTATAATGGAGGATAGATAGCGCCACGGTACAATTTTGTTGATTTACATTTTACCTTTCACGCAGTTTGCTACACAATACTCGATTGCCGCTATTGTTTTTATTTTATTTTTTATTATTATTTCAGTTTATTGCTTTACTTGTACTTGATTAAACATGAAGTGATGGTCTCTTCTCACATTTGGTAGTCTTGAAAAGACTGTTTTGGATGAATGAAGGGGGGGGGGGTGAACTGTACGAATCTTTATTCCATTTCAATTCCGCTGAGCACGGATTTGCTTTCTTCTGTTCCATCACTTGATCTGTTTACTTGGAATACCATGCTTTCAAAAAGTGTGTCGGTTAAGTTGTCTGCCTCCCAGATCTTAGTTTCTTCATTAATCGCATGGTTAACGTCATCTTCATATTTCGATTGTAACTTTCGAAAACGCCTGAGGTACAAGTTCAGCCACTTCTTTTACTTTGAAGGTCTTATTATTGGCAGAAACAAATCCTTTAATATGGCTCCATACAAGTTCGAATGGATTTAATTCACAATGATATGGTGGTAAGCGTAAAATTTGGTATCCGTGAAGCAAGGCCAACTCATCAACACGATAACGATCGTAAGCATTTTTGGCACCCTCAACCAAACTGTACAGTTCTCGATTTAGCTTCGTTGCATTAAATGGAATGTTTTTTTTCCCGTTAACCAGGCTTGAGGATCGGCTTCACGCGAGTATTTTGTAGGGATTCACTCCATCTTTACGGAATGATATGATGCGTTGTCCATCACGATAGCGCTGTCGGGTTTCATATTTGGTAGTAGCTGATTTTCACACCAATCCTCGAAACGATCGCCATCCATCTCTTCGTGGTAATCACTAGTGCTTTTTTTTTGGATACAAGACTTGCACCATGGGCACAAAACCGTCTTCATTCCAAGCATGCAAATAATAAGCCTACCACCGTTCCCACTTGGGGCTTTCAACCCAGTTGTCAGTCCTTTTTGAAAAGCGTCACGTTTGCTTTTAACAGTAGATTCGATCCAAACTTTCGAGTTGGTGTGTCCAGCATTTATCCAAGTTTTGTCTAAATAATAAATTGTCTTCTCTTTTCTATACTGTATGTCAACGACGATGCCACAAAACAATATCATCTCGTTCAATGAGCATTAAAGCACGCTAACGTTTCTTATAAACAAACCCCAAGTCACGCATGATTCGCCGGGTAGTTCCCACACTGACAGTCGGTAGATCGTCATCTTCGTTAATAGCACGTCTTATCATTTCAACGGTGGGAATTTGATTCAGCCAGTAAAAATCGTGCACTTTCCTACGAATGGCAGAAAGTGTAAACTCACCGTATTTTTGCTTGCGGGTTTTTCTGCCGTGCCTTGCTGGCCTCTTCTTGCCCGGCGTACTCAATCTGCTACTGGTTGCCTTGCATTCTTTTTTCAACAGAACACAACGATACGCTAGTTAAAAAAGTGGTTTCCTTTCCACCATTGTTGATGGACCTTGCAGGATCTCTTTGACGGAGTCTGGAATAAACATTCAATACAGTTTTCTTTTGGGAAGTGGTGAGGGGTTTTCCGGGAGGCTGGCGTTTGAAAAACATTGCAGGTGAAGTCTTCGATGAAGAAGCCGCGGCCGCCATGTTGTTTTGTTGAATTCGATGGCTTCGGCCCGATATGGACTATTTAGTTAGCGCTGACTAACTAAAGTTTTAGACTCATCAAACGAGTAACAAACGGCGCTATATTTAATTTTAAAAACGCTGGCAGCATTTTTAGCAAATACAACTGTACTATTTATTGCTGGTGAACAGCGGTCTACTTCTTGCAGTGTTAGAGCGCAAACTCTTAGCTAACGGTAATTAGGCTCGAACGCGTCGCTAACACTTATCTCCAATCTTAGGTTATGCTGCAAAATTTAGTAGTGATGTATTTTCACTGTGTGAAGCTGATAAAGCAATTTTCAGGGTACCCCCTAAAGTGGTTAATCTGTCATTTTCATTCCCACCAGAAAAATTTCCTAAAACATGTTCAGGAGTTCCCCTAATGGTGCATTTTCGTCATTCGCGTAATGCAAAACCTCATAAAGCATTTATAGGTGGGCGTCTTCCTTCCCCCCCCCCACCGTAATACATATTTGTCACAATGCGAGATTGACATCACAACCCTTAATCGATGCTTTATCAACATTGTAAAATCTCATAAAACAATTTTTGGGTACCCATTTTAGAGACCCCTAACATTGCTTTTTAGACATTTTCATGCGCTAAAGCATTTTCGAGAATACCCCTAACCATTTGTCATTTTCACAATATGAAAGCTCGTACTGCATTTGCAGGGATGCCCGACCCGTAGTAATTCTTTTTTGACATGCCCGCATTGCAAATTTACGTCACAACCTTTAAGGATGTATTTTCAACATGTAAAAGCTCATAAAGCAATCTTCACTTGATATTTCGCCATTTTCATGCTTCCAAGAATTTCAGTCATTGACGACAGCTGCGAGGCCGATATATTTGAGAAGAAGGTAACAAAATTCCCTTTTTTGGTAGCAAAGAGACAGGTGCCTTACGCTATGCGGTATCTGTCAAATGTGCTCTCATAAAGCAATTTGAGGGGTGCCTGACCCTATGATGTTACTAAATCGTCATTTTCATGGACCCAAGATAAATTTGGGAATAGCATTATGACAAAAAAGCATCTCCACCCTCCTCCAAGTCGTGAAAACCGAAAGTGGGGTAGCAAAAATCACTTCCACCATTTTCAGGTTACATGATTATAATGGACCCTGTAATGTTGCTAATTGGTCATTTTCAACTCAATCCCTTCCCCCGCAGATAGAGGATGGGATAGCATTATGATACGACAACCTTCCCCCACCCACATCCAGATCGACGAAAAGCAGAAGTTGGGGTGGTAAAAAGCACTCCCCTACCCTGCTCAATGAAAACCGGAAGTCGCATTACGTAGGGGTAAGTATCAAATGACCGGACGAAGGAGTCCCGTAACCCTAGGTCTATTTCAGTACGTACCGGAAGTACCGGAAGTAGCAGTCATGTGACTGACAACGTCACTTACGGTCATGTCTCGGGGCATGTCTGTGTGTTCGTGTATCGTAAATGTGCTCTACTTATGAGAACCTTGGTTCCTTATGGTTTTCTGACACAATGCATTGACAAAACATAGCTGATAAAATCTGGGTATTGACTTGGGAAAATTCCATCATTCCCGCCCGAACTTCCCTCATTGCCCAGAAGTGAGAACGATCTGTGCCGTTCAGGATATCAAGACACACGCCAGTGTGTCGCCCGCCAAGATAAAACGATAACATCTAGATAATATGTATATATGAGCATGGCGACCACTAGACACGTTGTGTCTTTACAGCAAAGGGAGTTTGGTTGTTTTCAGGCATGTGAGGGTAAATAACAATGCGACAGAAAAGGCTTAAACTTGTTTGATCGGGAGACTTTGGTCGCCTGACAACATAAAAGTCACTGTTCGACCCATAGCTTAACGTTTTCCTGTTGAAAAAAAAAACGTGAATAACGTTGATGTTTGCCTAATTACTTACTACTAACTACAAACGCTTTTTTTTTGTATCACGAAAATAAATTCTTCCATGCGGTAAATAAAGCTGGTTCTCAGCTCATTTTACAGGTATTGCTCTGGAGATGTGCCCTTTTCATATGGACCTTTCTAATTGGTCAAGTGGTTCAGGGATTATGGAGCTCCCAAAGGTCCAAATTGATTGTTTACATTGTTTTAAGCATTGTTTTTATGCAACAATGTCAAACTGACAATTAAAGAAATTAATGCGTTTGCAAGGAGATACTGCAATACTAATAAAAATGCTAATCAAATGAACAAAGGTGACTGCTGTCCTCAAAATCTAACGACACCAAAAAAAAAGGAGAAAAAGAAATGGACCAGAAAACTAAATTGGCATTTCAAAATGGATTTTATCAATTTGGACTAAAAATTACTGATATCTACCACAAAACAAAACTTGTTAAGGATTCCCGCCTAGGTTTTCGGCTGTGTGAAGTCGTGATATCAAACGCCAAGCTCTTTCGCCAAGCTAATCCCACCGACTAATACTTCAAAGGTTAAATGAAATAATTGAAAATTGCGCTGTAAGCAATTTTCATACATTTCATTTAACCTTAGAACTATTACTCGGTGTGATTATTTTGGCTAAAGAGCTTGGCGTTTGATATCACGCCTTCACACGGCCGAAAAGGTTGGCAGCAATCCTTAACAAGTTTTGTTTTGGGGTAGTACGACATTTACCAAGAAAACAATCAAAACAAAAGGACTTAATTTACAAATAGTTTAATGTATTTTTTGTATGTCTACAGATTCCAAGCCTCTGACGTACAAGATATGTAGCAACAATTTCCATTGTTCTATGAATAATCAAAAATGCGTCAGCAACGAAACAAAAGGTCTATGTTTCTGCCGTCCTCAAGAGAATGGACTACCCCCTTGTGCAAAAGTAGATAAATTGCTTCTGGAAAAACCTGACTCAAGTTTGAACATTTTATCAGTGCTTGATAAACTACAGATGAGTGTAGATGCAAATGGTTGGAACATGTCTACAGCAAAGGTTGCCGGTGGAAAAGCTAGAAACAAATCTGAAACTTTCACCGACGGAAAATATATCCAGTTCAAAATACAAGAACAACAGTCCGGTGGAGGTGGAGGAGGTAATTATGGCGAAAAGAATAAATTAATTCCGTGGCTCAAAATAGAATTGAATAGTGGTCGCCTTTCCATAGTATTAAGTAAAATTAGTTTTATTTTTCTTAGCTTCGAAAGTGATTTAATTTAATACATCTTAATTTATTTTAATATAATTTATTATTTTAATTCATTAATGACTAGTGGAAATCCCGAACTACATTTGGGGATTACCGTATGTGAGTTAGGTTACGAACGGCCACAAACCTATGGGCTCCACTAAATACTCAGCCTAACAAAATGAATAATAGAAATTTTACTCTTTAAGTATTTCTTGGTGAACAAACATTTTTTGTGTGAATACTTCATCTGTATTTTCAACTGATTTCCCATGTTGTGGGTCATACAATACATGGAAGTCATTGTTTGAAGCCCATTGTTTTAAAGAGTTCCCTGGCACAGTTTTAAACTACAGGAGTTTAGAAAGACGCTAATTTTGCTACTTCCCTGTTTTTTTATCATTCCGTTCTTCGCCCTCTCTCCACTCTCACATCCCTCATCCCAATTTTCTCCCTCTTTTCTCACTGTCCTCCTCTCGTAAGGCTCTTTCCCATCTCTCCTCTCTCTCTACCTGCTTTCTCCCTTCCCTCTTCCACTTTCTCTTCCACCTCCTCCTCCCTCTTTCTAACTCTCCTCTCCTCTGCCTTATTTCCTTTTACCGTCCTCGTATTTGTGTACGGAATAAAAAAATGCACTCCAATTCAAATCTTCTTTTCCCGTTCCTTCGTTACCTTCTGTTTTTTTTGTTATATTTGGCAATCCACCCCAACCGCATTATAGTGATAAATCAGGCTATCAAGTTTCCTTCCATGCCCCCTTTCCAAAATCAAACCCTTCCCAAACCTGTTAAGCACTTTGTTTTAGTTCTTTTAAGGTAACCAACTCATTTTCGATGAAGCGTAATCCTTCAGTAATAATCATTTGTTAAAAAGGTTAAAGGGTTTAACGAGCGTTAACCACTCCTGGTCATCTGCCCGAAGCCCTCAGGCCCTATGTCTGCAAAATCAATCATTAATCATCAATGCTATAATCAATGCTATAATCATTTGTTGCTATTTTTCACAACAAAAGGAGGCACATTGGGGTTAAATATGTTGCAAATAATTCTTGTTCGTTTACCGAGGCAATGGTAGTATACCAAACAATAAGCACGCGCATCTAGTAAATTGTTATTGAAGTCATTGTTTAATGATCCTCCTAATGCTTATGCACGGAAATACAATCATATCAAAAACCAAATCTGGTAAAAGGGTACCGAATGATTCGGCCCTTCAAAGGGGTGATATGAACACATTAAAACACATGTGATTAGCCAAGTTCATCACACCTACTAATAGTTCGAAGTATTAGGCTTATCAGTGCGATTAACTTGGCGAATGTTTTGATGTGTTTATTACTCCTGAACTATTTAGAACTTGGCGGTCCCTTTTACCAGTTTTGCTTTTTGATATGATACCACTTCTTTTTTTTTTTGAATTGTGCATTGGACTCCACTCAACTAGCCTGAATTTGTGTGGCAACGTGCCACGTCAACAATCGCTCGAATGTCCATTTTTCCAATAATTTAATTTCATATCACTACTTTGTGAAGTCGAACCATTCTCACCTTATTGGCGGCTTTATCAGTTTTGGTGTTGTTTTAATTATTTTAAATCTTTTTGTGTAGTTCATATCACTCTATTGTGAGGCCGAACTATTCTCAACACGGTGGCCTCGTTACTAGTTTTTTGCTTTACTTTACCATTTTGTTTATTTTTCGTGAATTGGACATGGAAACAATTTCTTTGGCAACGTTGTTTAGATTTGTGATGACACACTAGCGTGTCTAGATACGTACGTTCAGTATACACGTTGTCATTGTCCGAACTTTGGCCGTCCAATGAGAGACGATGCTGACAATACGAACAATGGTTATAACAATTCGTACTTAATTCGCCCTCCCATGCCTTTCCAGTTACACCACCAGGCTGTAAACCTGAAAAGGTATGCGGTTCGTATCGTACGGCAGCCATTCGTCCAATTTCATAGCTGGAAACCTTCCCAGTATTATCTGTATACGTAATGATTCGAACTGTGTTTTCAACAAAGAGATACAGTGCTGATGACGTCACGATATTTTCATGCAAACGGGATCTAGGCCTCTGTCTCTTAATACTGATCTAACTAAATCCAATGAAAGCGTGGGCGGCTGCTAATGGGAAATCATAGCATTTTAATGCAAATGTATAATCACAACAATGCTCAACAAACGAAAGAATTATCTTGATTCCCACTACGACTTCAATAGAATTAGGAGTGGGAATCTGGGTAATCTGGAGACAATATAATGAAAGCGTGTGCGACAGTAACGGGAAATTCAAACAAACAAATATTATCATCTTAGTTATATAGATTTGTCCTTTTTTACGGCAAGCTTTTTGTTTGTAAATCTATATAACTAAGACAATATTATTTGTTTTGTTTGTGTGAGTCAGCAGATCACCGAGATTCCCACTACTAATTATATTTTAATGATGTCCGCAATGGGAAATTCGCAGTGGATACAAAACTGATTTGTATCGCAGTTCTTATTCTTCGTTTATTCGTTTATGGTCTTTCAAACTGATTTGTCTGAATAAGTAATAATGCTAATTGTGTTTTCAAAAAAGGTGGACAGTACTGATAACGTCATGTATTTTTTTGGGGGGGGGGGAATCTCGACAATCTTAACTAGGACAACCATCACTTACATGGCCGGTTTTTTAGAGCATTGTTGTGGTTTCCCCGTCTGCATGAAAATACAGTTACACGTATGGTGACCCTTCCCCATATGACCTGTTTTGCTCTGCTTTTCTTTCAAATTTCGGGGGACTTTTAACAATGGAAATACATTTCCCTGCTAGGTTTTTGTGATAATCAATTCGGCAAAAAAAAACATAGTTTTTAAAATCTAAATATTATGGTCATCAAACTACCTGTAAACTCCAATAAAACTTTCTGAACCTTCAGTTGCTATCTAACAATCTGAGATTATTTTGTTCGAGGCAAATGGGAAATCAAAACAATGCTCTACAAAACCGGCTATATAAGGGGGTGGGGTGTCCTAATACTGTAATAACCATTATACTAACTATTATAACTGTAATACCTTATGTTGGGCGATGGAATGACAGACATGCTGCGCTACATAATACTTTTTTGTATGCCCTATAGAAGTGCTGTTATTTGCGATTGCGTCCATCTGCATAGTTTGTTGCATTCCTTTGTGCATATTTTGTTGCATCGCTGGAATCGTTGCCCTCCTTCTTTATTGTTGTTAAAATGTGACAAATCGTAAGTATTAAAATGTGACTGTGAAAATATAGCATTAAATAGAACGTTCTAGTCGTATCAATGATTCATTGGTTCCCGGTCAAAATGTGCGCACCTTAATAAAAAACGGCTTGGCAGATAAATAAGACGACAAAAAAAAGTATAGGAAGTGTTCCGACCGCCACCTCCCCCCCCCCCAACCATCAACAAAACCATCAAAACCATCAAGAAACCGGTTTTGGGTGCATTGCAGATGGAGCAGACTACAATATCTTTTACTAGGAAACCGGTTTTGGGTGCATTGCAGGCGGAGCGGAT
>JAHWFP010199414.1:0-44307 GCA_023313725.1 Lithobius niger
CCTGGCTAGTAAACGGGTTGTCCTGGGTTCGAGTCCCAGTCGGGGCAGTTCTCTTTTCTTTCTTTCTCAAACTAGTGTATTGTGTATCCTCACAAGGCCAGTCTTTAATGCAGACTGCTTGCTTCATTTATTCTTTACCATGTGATTTCTTTATTTATATAGAGATTAATGATTAAAATCAAATTTCACCTGTCTTTAACGAATGTACGAAAAATTTTTCTGTTTTTCTAAGGTCAACTTGTATTCTGGGGCGCTCTTTATTCGTTTGGCCCTGGGGTGGAATATGTATTTATCTACTATTTTATTACTGGCCATGACAGCTTTTTGTACGATTACAGGTAACAGAACTTCCCTGGTCTATGTTCCCGGTAAATCCTTTTTTGTTTCTGTTGTATTGGTTGCTTTTCGCTGTGACAGAACGCTGAATTTGCTTGACTGTAACTCTGCTGTTTGTAACAACGATTTGAGGTGTAGGTAAAAAACGATCCCAGAGTCAAACGGTATGAACGGATTTTTTTAATTATTGATTTAAAGTTTACAAAAATTGAAACATTTTCTAAAAATATTGCAAAATTAAATTAGAATTAAGTTATTAATTTAAATCGTAATTTTCCATTTAATTTTAAACTGAATTTTTTTTTGAAAACTATTTTGAACTTGGAGGTGAAAGACTTAACACTGAAAACATAAAACTGAAAGATCTGCCTATAAACAAAATTGTTAACGACTGAGCACCAACAGACAATAAAATTAATAAATTAGTTAATTAAAAATTTTAATTATGTTTAAAAATTTTAAAAATCAAAAAATCTAAATATAAAACCTTTTTTACCATTTGTTTCCTAGTTTTTGACTGGTTTACCGGAATATTACCTGCTGTTGTTGTTCTTGCATGGTTGCGAAATGTCATATTTTTGCAAGCTTAAAAGTGCTCATAACTCGTTTGAAAATATGTGAAGGTGGAAAACAGTAGCGTGCACAGACCCTCGAGATTGCATGGGCAACTTTTAGTAAAAGGGCACATTTTTCTCTAGGGACTTTTTTTCCCTATCTTTTAACCCTTTTTTAGCCTTTTTTGCCCTTTTTAGGCCTTTTTTGCCCTTTTTGGCCCTTTAATGGGCATTCTTTCCTAGGGACTTTTTTTTTACTATCTTTTTACCCATGCTTAGCATTCTTTGCCCTTTTGAGCCCTTTTTGGCCCTTTAAGCCTTTTTTAGGCCTTTTTTAGGCCTTTTTTTTAGGCCTTTAGGCTCTTTCTCAGGCAACGCCACACCAGCAAATGCTGGCACAAAAAGGCATTTTTTTTTACGAAAGGGCAAGTTCCGGAGAGGGCAGGGGCACTGCCCCCTTGCCCCCTCCTGTAAACGCCACTGGTGGAAAAAGTATATTCTCCCTTTTTGACTATGCAAAAGGCATGTGAGCAGTTTAGATGAAGGATGACTAGAACAGGGAAAAACCATTGAATTCGAACCGGAAAACCTCCTAGGCTGCGAGATGTGGAAATATGGTTTATGCCCGATTTAAAATTTTTATTCCACTGTGGTCTCATTGTAAAGCGTTCAGCGTTCCGTTTTGATTAAGCGTTGTCTTAAATCAGGTGATATTTTTGCTCCTTATTTGGGCTTTTAAAGTTTTCGTATGGCCTATTCTCAAATAAGCGTGCCCTGTATGGTCACCATATTTGCTCGGAGATAATGATCTGGTGGAGTCTGTTCAGAGACGCTTTACCCAAGGTTAGCGTGATATGAGAAGTAAATCGTACTCTACTCGTTTGAAACTTACAAATTTGCAATCGCTGGAAATTTGTAGACTCCATGCTGACCTAATTTTGACATTTTCAATTATTAAAGGCCATATTAATTTTGATAGAGCTCTATGTTTCACTTAGAAATGACATCAAAACTCGGGGTATGTTCCTTTAAACTTATGGCGCGCACAGCAAAAATAAACTACAGATTTCATTTTTTTGCCATTAGAATTGTAAATGTATGGAATAGTCTGTCAACAGACGTTGTAACGTCCAACTCTAAATATTTTCAAACGTAAGTTAAAAAACATTGACTTATCCTAATTCCTTGCCAGAAACTTTGACATGTTATAATGTAAATTGTGCTTTGTTTGGACTTGTTTTTATTATGTTATCATATTTTTATTTTATTACTTCATAACCGTCTTTGGCGGGCTGTAATTTGTTATTGGCTGGGTGTAAGTGGACACTTGGGCCCTGTTGCTTTGCTCCTGCACTAAATTACCATTCATTCATATGTCCAGTATAGGACAGAATAGATCCCACAGCCAGTGAAGGGGGGGATGCTAGTTTCTCACTTTGCCCGACTGGCAGCGACTGACAGGGTCGTTTTGCATGACCTATAGACAGCTGTTCTAATTCGGAAAAGTCGTTAATATTATTGCTGCTTCCCCATTTGCCACTTTACGAGAACTCATCAATAGTGGAAAAGGATGTTATCAACCATTATGATAACTCGAACTTATTGTTTCTAATTCCAGGTGGACTCGCTGCTGTGATTTACACCGACACCTTGCAGTGTTTTGTTATGATTCTAGGATCAGCGATTCTCATGATTAAAGGTGTGGTATGAACAGAGAAAAAGCTTATCACATATTTTAGTTTGTAAGTTTGAGGAAATGGATAAATTAAACTTGAATCGGCCTTTTTCCCACAGCATTCATTGCGGTTGGGGGTTTTGAGAACTTAGTGGTCGGCTACATGGATGCAATTCCTAACATCACAGGTAACAATACCTGCGGTCATCCGAGGGAAGATTCTTGGATGATGTATCGAAATGCCGTAGACTCTGATATTCCGTGGCCTGGTTTTATTCTCGGACAGACGTTTGCATCAATATGGTACTGGTGTACTGACCAGGTGTGTACCTAGAATCAATTATTTTTTGTTTTGATCAACAGTAATTTGATTAATCTACTACTAGTAAGGCTCTGTGCCAGAAGACTGAGCATACTTTGAGTTGTGTTTTTTAATTCGATGTGCACAAGTAAATTCATATTCCAATGTATCGGTTGTGGCATTCACCTTCATTCAACGGTAGTACCCTGTTATTATTATGGAAAACACGTGGAATCTGCATAGATCTGTGTACTGCAGCGTATCTTTTGCCTCAAAATGGCAACCTTTAAGTTTCAGCACCATTCTGGCTCCGTATTGTAAGTTGAGTTTCACTAATATTATCACAAGATCCGTTTCTGCTATCTGTCATTCCAAGGGAACAGTTTTCATCAGTTTTAATGGCCAATCCTATGGGCAGAAAGTAGAGTTTCATAGCGGTGGAAGTTGCATTGTGCGAGGGAGATACAGCTAGTGACTATGTAAGTCCCCTGTTTGTTGCAGTTTGACGTGAGAAAAAGAATTGTGCCCCCCCCCCCCCCCAGGGTCGTTGGCCTCAATGGCGATCACCACCCAGCTGTCCGTACCACTCAAGAAGGAATTCATGCTGCCAGTCTGTTCCTTGCTAGGGCTTGGCGTCTAGACAACCAATGACAACTTGACTCGACTTAAAACGTTATACTTTCTCATATAATACCGATGTGGGTATCTCACCGCTGCCACCAGTGTGGTGTTTGATCCGTGAGAGTCACTTCCTGATAGCGCCAGGCATATTTTTTTTCATAAAATATTGATAAAATACTGAAATTTTGGTCGCTTTGGGGAGGCCTAAGATGTTGAGTCATATTATTCAGACTTTATCTAGTTATTGCGCATGCCAAAACCTAAATTTTAAATTATAAATTTAGAAAAAAATTAGTTTTAGAAGAGCATGATAGAAGGCAACCAACACGTTTTTCGCTAAAATTAACAAGCAGCTGGAAATTTGGCCCCCGTGGGGAGGCCTAAGATGTTGAATCGTATAATTCAAATTTTGGCACTTTATTTTTCATGCCAAAACAAAACTTTTTAGGGGCCTAGCATTATAAAATTCGAAACAAAACATGTATACAAATACAAAACATGTATAGTCCAGATAGAGGATCCTAATCTTATCACGAAGGAACCCGTGGGAGAGCTCACGAGAGGGTTCCATGGAAGGGGCTATGGGAGGGGCCCATTGGAAGGGCTCAACAGAAGGGCCCATGATAAGGTTAGGATTGTCTCTCTCTCTCTGGAATTCTCTTTTGTTGTGAATAAGACGACTGAGGTACAAACTGACATGCCTTTTGCGAGGCAAGCAGCTTTATCCAGATTGTCCTTTTCAATGATTTCACTTTAAGATCCAGACTCCAGCACACTAAGACGTCAGTCTGTGGCTGAGTTAAAGGGCAAGAAGGCAAGTCACTGTAACGTTCACATTTTTTTTACTAATGTTTCCTTTCTTTTGTGCTTTTTAACAGATGATGGTTCAGCGGGCTTTAGCAGCAAAAAGTCTTTCTCACGCCCAAGGAGGAACCATTTTAACAGGCTTCTTAAAAATGCTGCCAGTATTCCTTATAGTTCTTCCAGGAATGATTAGTCGAGTTTTGTATACCGGTAAGGATTTTTTATTTTTGGGCAAAGTGTTCTGCTCTTGTTTTAAGGGGAAAATTAAAGGAAGCAATTGGTGAAAGTTAAAATGAAGTTAGCACCAAGAAAGTCCACCGATTACACATCACACTAAAATTTATTCGTTTCGAAGTAGCCTATTCATGGTTTGGTTTCCCAAACAAAAACGAAAGCAAAAATAATAGAATCCAAACTTAACGCGTACTGGGTGGTGTTCTACCTGGAAAACCGTGAAAACCGGGAAAATCCAGAGAATTTATCAAGTCTGGAAAAGTCAGGGAAAAATCAGGGAATTTGGTAAAAATTTACTGAGATCCAGGGAATTTCAACATTTTCGGAAAGCCTTTTTTCCTTATAAAGATTAGCTAATTCGTATTTCACTTTTTTGCTTCTAAAACCTTCACTTTATTTCAGTTAAAACTATCATGTTCTTTTTGTTTCATATCTGAAAAAGCAAAACTCCTTCGGCCTAAGTAATATGGATCGTTACGGTATTCCTACTCTTTATCTGTTCTAGTTACGGTAGTGCAGTTTTTGATTTAGCAAAGCAATGCGACGTAGTTATTGAGATTTGAGTGACATTAAAAAGTAAAAAAATTAAGTTTTGTACTGCATGTTCTTTCCACCATGTCAGTATAGGTCTGGAAAACCTGGTATAAAATCAGGGAATTTTATCATGAGGTTTTGAACGCCACCATGGCGTAGGTTAAATGAGGATCCCATTTTTATTTGATTCTCTTTTTGCTTGAAAATGAAGTCAAAACTCGTCGAAACATCGGTATTTTAATGTGTTAAGCCAGTTTAACACTTTCTTGAGTTCACCCTCACATTAACGTATGTTGGCAGAGCTTTCGGCAACGCTTAAAGTTATGGGGGTGTAAACCACATTTGCCGACCTAGTTGTTTAATCGGCCCACTTATCAAATTTTTTTCCATAATTTGCCAACTCTTACACATACCTCTCAGTGTTTTTTCCCCATGTTCATTGTTCGTACCTGTCAGCTTCATTATACATCGTTCTTGGCAACATCGCTTCATGGCAGTCATATTGTCTATACTCCCAAAAATCGTTGTAGGTCTGGCCAGACATGATTTACTGGCAATGTTTCTATACACATTTTATTGTTGTTACCACCATCTAGCACCCTTAAATTAAAAACCCAAAGGCATCAGCATTGTGTGTAGGTATAGGCGTACAAAATGTGTCAAACAATGTACGTAACGTATTTTTTTTAACTAGAAAAAAACATTGGGATATTTTGGTGTTCTTAAAAGCATACAAAAGGACAAAATTCTCACACTTTCTTTGTGTTATTCACAGATATAATTGCATGTACTGACCCTGATGAGTGCTATAAATACTGTGAAAGCCGTGTCGGCTGCAGTAACTTAGCATATCCCTTGCTCGTCTTGCGTTTACTGCCACCAGGTAAGTATTTCAGCAGTGTTAAAAATATTTGCCAGTATCGGAATGACGTATTCATAGTTATTTTAACGTTTTTAGGGCTCCGTGGTATTTTAATGGCAGTGATGCTTGCTGCATTAATGTCAGATCTTACATCAGTATTTAACAGTGCAAGTACACTGTTCACAATAGACATATGGCAAAGAATACGGCGCTCTGCAAAAACGAAGGAATTGCTTTTAGTAGGGAAGTAAGTAACCGAGCTCTTTCTTGTCTGTTGTATAAACTGGTTTAATAGTAAGAAAGAGAAACATAGATTTAGTAATGGTAGATATGTAAACAAACCCCCATCTTAGCTATGGCATGGTTGGTTACACATTAATTAATAGTCAATATGAAGTTAAAATGTCAACCAACTTGTCGAAGACATTTGGTTCCAGTACATCACCTACTCTCGTCATGGGTTCTTCAGATTTAGAGATCAATTTTAAACTGAGACCATTTTAAAATTTTTAAATGGTATGAAGGATTACGGTGAAGTGGCTGTCAGGCTTAAAGACGGGTGGATGAAGGGCAGTGATAAAAGCGGAAGTGGTGTGGAAGTTTTGAAGCTACGGCTATTGCTGAACTCCCAGTGTTGGAAGTTATTGATATTATCTGAGAAAATAAAGGCTGTATCTAAGGCTAGACGAGTGACGTGGAATTTCCCAGCACACTTTCGCTTTTCCAGTTTGCTGCGTGGCTTAAACTATGAATCTGCTTCATCTTTTACATTATTCCATCACCATATCATCATCATCATTCTACCACCTTATCATTCCATCGCCATGTTTTAAACCTGTTTCCCTACCTCTGAAGAAGCCATTCCGATAGCTGTGAAATATTAGAACGTAGATGTGTTCTGTACGTTGTGTCACATTTTCACCTTTCATATTTATTATGGCATTGGCCAAACGAAAAAGTTGTGTGTTTATAAATGAATTAGTTGCCTTACTACGACGGAGTGAATTTTTATTTTTATTTTGCATTTCCAATAGTGCAAAAAAGTGGACCCAATTGTCGCATATGAATCCCTTAAAAATTTGGTTGCTCTGGCATTATATTTATTCTGCTTCTCCAATGTACAAAAAAACTGCCTTTGATAGGCAATGGGCCGAGTTGGTGAAAATGAAAATATGCTGTTTTAACCAGTTTAAAATAAGATACCATGATAAGTAAGTAGCCATAACTGGAAAAATAATTTTCGATTGGACCAAAAGAATGGTATGCTACCAGAAAAATTGACCCAAACAAAACATTTAAAACCATTTTCACTGTTTAATGATAATCATTTGGGTCAAAAATATATTTCTATGTAAGTATGGCTGGTTTTTTTTTATGGTCTGAAAGTAAAAAATGCAATATTGCCAAGTTATATGTTAAAACAGTTAAAACACCTTTTACTTTCCTTCAAAATACAACCTTTAAATTTTAACTTCACTTCTTTTATTTAATACTCAGTGCCCAATAATGAAAGAAAACAGGTGCTTGGTAAGGCTTTCCACCATTGTTGTCTGCTCAGCAATGCTCCCTGTTATTTTTTGTTCTGGGCAAGACACGGTGTGGTCGAGTTCCTGAATGGTCAGTACATTAGGTCAATTTCAGAGCTAGGAAATGTCGGATTCCGATATTAGTGTGGCCATAGGAAAACGCCAGTGGGTCGCCATCCAGCAGGTAGAAAGTGTCGATCATGCGGTTTTTCAGTTGCGGTAGCCATGTAAATTTTGCAAGAAGCACTCGAAGGAGTAAATTACGTCGATCGAAAAAACCCGGAAGAAATCAGACCAGAAGAAAAGCCAACGTAAGTGATCGCGTTCTCGAAGTTCGTTGGAGAGACGTTTGAAGCGTGAATTTGAACTAAGTCCGTCGGACTACCTCCACAACATCCTGAATCAGGTTGTATGTAATGACTTATGCTTAACGAGTCTTTGAAAAATGAGTCTAGCGAGTTGGATCCGCTATGGATTTCGAATAATAGCGTTAACGTACCTTCTTTACCAGCATATATGGTTTCGGATTTTATTCTTAATTCAGTACGCTCCCTTATGGATGGATCCGCTGGGGATTACGAATAATAGAGTTAACGTAACTTATTTACGCGGCAATACAGTTTCAGATTTTATTCTTAATTCAGTATGCTCGATTGAGGAATTTGGTTCCCAA
This sequence comes from Lithobius niger, assembly GCA_023313725.1. Lineage (NCBI taxonomy): Eukaryota > Metazoa > Arthropoda > Chilopoda > Lithobiomorpha > Lithobiidae > Lithobius > Lithobius niger. The sequence goes on from JAHWFP010199414.1 coordinate 8,121, forward strand.
TATTATGAGGACATGGAAGCTAGGCTATCGATTAAGGTTTCATAGGCTGTGAAGGAAGCTATTGAGCCATTAGCAGATATGTAATCCCATCTCCAAGTAGCACTGTGTCTTCATCCGAAAAGTCATTGACCTTAGAAGGAGCGTTCTTCCCGGTATGCTTGGATGATATTGGCTCCGTGTTAGGGGACTAGACAAATGATGAGTGAAAGTTGCCGGGCCGGAGGCTCGAGATGGCGAAGTGAAAGGAGGTTCCAAGAAGCAAAACTGGAGCTGAAAGCAATGAATTGACTAAAACGTCGAGCGGTAACATGACCTCCATGAACCCGCCCACGTTCCCGCTTTCGTTGAACCAGGAAAACGAAAAGTAATAGATAGCAATTTTGAGTGGTCAACAGTGGTCGAGAGCTTGGGAAGCACCTCTTTCTTTTATGGGCATTGATCAGTAAATTAACGAATCTGAGCTGCTGCTATAGCACGTCCCAAACTACAATAGCCTACAAGTGAACAAAATAAGTCTGAAAAAATATGAAACCCCCCCCGCAACTTAGCTTGTCCAGTCTTTTTAAGTGTGTGAAGACTATTTATTTTCTAACGTTTGTGTATTGAAAAAGTTAATTTTACCAAAACGTTCGAAAAGTGAGTGTGCACAATCTTTGGTGGACCTGGCAAACAACAAGAAAGAGTTAATTTTTCGTAATTCGTCAATTCTACTGGCGATGGTGCCACAAATTTTGAGAAACTATATAACTAAGAACAGTTTTTTTGTTTTGGTTTTTTGACCGTAGTTGGAATGTCGGTAATCCTTATTCTATTCAAAGTCCGCAGTGGGAATATTGATAATCTTTATTCTATTGAAGTTCTTAAGTGGGAATCTCGGGGATCACGTAGTGGGAAGCTTGGGCAATGGGCGACTGCTAACGGTGGTGCTTAATTTGTAAGGACCTTCAACAATTGGCGGATGTTGTGCCGTCACAGTATTTTCATGCAAACGGGAAATCATAATAATGCTCTATAAAACTGGCCATAGACGAGGACTGCCCTATAGTGTTCTGCTAAGTATTACTTCTTGAAACAGACGTTATAATATAATTCGCTTCACGTGCTGGAAATGAAAGGATAAATTAAGCGAAGGAATTGATGTCACAATGTGTAAGTGCGTGTTGGATGTGGTGCAATAAAAAAAAGTACTGGACTAGAGTGTCTTTTGCTGTCATATAGTTTGTTAATTTTGTGTTGCTGTTCCGTCGTTAAGTCATTTCAATCGTGGTCACCGCAATGTCCAGTGATATTCGTGATTTTTATACTTACATATTAGGCCGCAGAGGTCAGAATGATTTTATATTAATCTTTTCTTTTCTATTTCGAGAGGGTGTTTGTGCTGATTATGGTTGCAGCAAGTATTGGCTGGATTCCCATCATCTTACAAATGCAAGGAGGACAACTATTTCTTTACATCCAAGCCATATCAGCGTATTTGGCCCCTCCCATTGCATCGGTTTATTTGGCCGCCATCTTTTGGACCAAAATAAATGAAAAGGTAGGTTACAGTAAGTGAATAATTCGGAAAGCCAAAGGCTTAACGAGAGTTAAATACAGATGCAAGCCAATTTACGTTGCCTTTTGGCCTTATATGTCAGACTGCCTGAGAGGGGAATGGAACCCACGACCTTTGAAACTAAAGGCAGAGGTCCTACCGCTGAACCATTCTGACACAGCCAAAAGGAAGCGTCCGTCCAAAGGTAGCATTTAATACGTGCATATATACATATAAACATACATTTTACATTCGCCACTGGTGGGATGCTTGTGTGCCGCGCCACATTCCAAGTAAAACGAATGGAAGACTTGGAATGTGGCATGGCAAATAAGCAGCCCTCGAGTGGCGAATGGAAAATGTATGTTTATATGTATATATTCCCGTGTTCTAAATATATGCTGCCTATGGAAGTTTCCTTTTGGCCGTGTCAGTATGGTTCAGTGGTAGGACCTCTGCCTTTGGTTTCAAAGGTCGTGGATTCGATTACCCGCTCAGGCAGTCTGACATATAGTCCAAAAGGCAACGTAAATAGGCTTGCATCTGTATTAGTTAGAGCAAGTGACGTGACAATTTGTTATTATTGTTCGTCATGGATGTTTTAACGAACCTAATGACTGTAAAGGAAAAAAAAGTTTCAATTGCTGGAAAGGAATCTTGTTTAGGGTGCTCCACAATTAGGACGCAGCTAGTTTGCACATGCGACGTCATGTATCCTTCCGCCACATTACATAAGTGCGAATATTGTACACTGTATATTGTATTGTATATTGTCTCCTCTCCTACACCCCCAGTATGTCATGAAAATGAAATTACAATTCAGATGCTCTATTTTACTGCCCAGTTTAATGAATTCCAAGCACCGTAGTCCTGTTGACGTTATGTGAGTGTTTATTTAAAAAATAATGAAACCAGTCGAAATCTGTTTTATTAACCATTCTGCTGAATGCAGCAATCGTGGGTTTTTATTGGCTCAGAAAAATAGACCGTTAGTACCCTATTTTGAAATTCACAAAACTTGGTCAATTTGTGTAATATTTTAAACAGAGCACTATGATATGGAGTTAACCGCCACTTCCAATGACGACATTAGCCTATCTCTATCTCGTAACGATGGTTAAAACTGGGACTATTTCTCTGAACGGACGCATACACCTTGCAGCGAGTTTGCGATTGTTTGCACTCTAATTGTGTAATCTCCAACTTTTTTGGGTGTTTGAAAACCTCCACTACTAAATGGTGTTAAGCTGCAACAGAAATGTGTACGCGATTTGTGTGTTGGCTCCGCTGTTCTCTTCGTCCGATTTCCCCCGTTTCAAAGGAGTCAAGGCCTAATTTATTTAAACTTGCTTGCGATAGATATAAATTGGATGCTGTTGGGGTAAAGAGGTTAAATTAAGTAAAACTTTCGAAATATTAGTGGTGCCAACTGTGGTGGAGCTGACGAACTACGTAAAATAGTTTTTTTTTATCCTTGCAAGTCATCGATCCTATTAAAGATATCATTACTCATTTTTTTTTTTTATTTAATTTAACGTTTCGTTAATCATTAGTCCAGTTAGTCTTTGTAAGTTAAATAAGTTTCACACGCACACACACTGTAGGTAAAGGACAAGTTGCGGATTTGATTTCATATTTTTATAGTTCATATTTTTAGTTCATATTTTGGGGGCCGATTTGAAAAAAAGAGTGAAAATTTTTGTATGCTTCCATTATCACTTAACACCATCTAGTGACTTAACTGTTCACTGTCCATAATTTGTGGACATTTCCATAATATGTGACAGAGTGGTAACAGAATTTTATTTTTGCACATCTTGAAGATTCACTAGTATTCTTGTCGTATTGGGGGTTGGGTTGTTCTAACACAGCAGAGTGGTCCACGATATACTATCCAGTCATGTGTTTCGACTTAAACAGGTCCCAATACGCATACCATTTACAGTTAAACTAAGCAAGTTTCACAGTTTGCTATGTGTCTTTATTTGTGCTTACAGGGTGCCTTTTGGGGATTGATGGCTGGATTCTTCACAGGAATCATTAGAATGATACTGGACTTCTGCTACGTGGAACCAGCCTGTGGAGAAATGGACACTCGACCCTCTGTGGTAGCCAAGGTGCACTACATGTATTTCGCATTCATGCTCGCCGTCATCACTGCTAGCGTGTCAGCAGCTGTAAGCTGGTTAACCGAACCAGGTGACAGTTACAGGGTAAAGGTTTTTCTTAACTTAAGCAACTTACCATGATTTATTGCAGATTTTTCCATCGGGCTAACATCTCTATAATGATTTAATCGTTGCATTATATTTCAACATACTGCTTGGAAACCTGCAACATTAAGATTTACGCTAGAGAAAACTCACTTTTGATTTATAATATTAATAAAAAGTAGGTGTTTTTTTTTGTTGTTTGTTTAAAACTTGGCTGAACGATTTAAGCATGTTGTATTCTTATTTGCAGCTCATCCGTACTTTGTTCTGGACTCGTTTTGACACAACAGTGCGACCAGACGAACTGCTCGATGTAGGAACTAAAAAGGCTACTGGCGACATCACACTTAATGAGAAAATGTCTCCTGGTGATGTTACTCCAACTTCTAACAACAATATTGGAATTTCAATGGAAACTATTGGTAAGGATAAGTTATATATGGGGGTTTATCCATTACATGAATACAAGATAGTATGTTTTTTTTTAAATGCACAAGTTTTCTGAGCGTGATTTCGTCCCCTCGTGATGTTTTTGGCTTCTAATGAAGCACTAAGTTAACCCGACTGAAGTAAATGACAGCTGGATGGTTGCAAGGTGCTCCATGATTAAAGTAAAATTATTGCTTCAGACAAATGAAACGAACTCTTACTTAACACGAACACAAGAGAGTGTGTGCAACACATAGCCTCAGTATTGCATCCAGTCTTCTATTGGTTTTCATGGATTTCCAGCATCGCAGGAACAGTTAATGTTAACGACAGTACTAATTCTGGTGTTGACGAGGAAACTTGCACACGTTTATCAGCATGGTATTATTTATCACTAATAGACGTAACTATCGTTCCAAGAAGACTATTCTTGGTTCATTGTATAGCCTAATAGACACCGATATTCAACAATGCATACTTTCTGTGTAGACCAAACAGTACTGTTCAGGTATTGCATAATTAACACTGGCGATAGCCAGTGTTAGTAAGGGTCGACCTAGGACCTCTGTGTTAAACTCAAAACTTTGAGAGCTTATAACTCCGTCAAAAGTAAACATCTTTAAACCAAATTTGGAATGTAGCCTTGACTAGTCAAGGCCTGTCTGCAGTCCAAAAATTGTGAAATTCGGTCCAGCCAAACCCGAGATGCAGACATGGGCCAAATAGACAACTTCTTGTTCTGCTTGTTGTTGTTCTGGGGATACTTTCGTCTGTCCTCTCTACAGGTCAAACCATTTGTCCTATAAAGCTGGTTCTTAGCTCATTTTACAGGTATTGCTCTGTAGATGTGGCCTTTTCATAAGGCCTTTTCTAATTGGTCAAGTAGTTCAGGGGTTACGGAGCTCTAAACCACCAGATTGATTGTTTTACATTGTTTTAAACATTGTTATTATGCAACAATACCAATTAGAAAACGCCAGCTGCAAGACATAGACTGAAGATTAAAGGATATGTTTATGTTGTTGCCATTGGCGATAGCCAGATTAGTAAGGGTCTCTTGTGTTAAACTATCAGCTTTGACCGTCAACTGCATTGTTTTACAGTTTAGCTGCAGTTCTAAAAGTAACACGAATCAATAAACAAAAACGGAACGTTAAACGTTTAGAGTAAGGATCTAAAAGTCAAAACCTAGAAAGGACACGGACAAGCTTTGACTGTCAGGGTCTAGGTGTAAAATTTTGTCAGTAAGAGGCTGGTAAGCATTAGACCCTTACTACCCGGTGGTCAGCAATAAATACATTTTGACGAAAAACTGGAAATCCTCCTACAATGACTCATGTGATGATCAAGTGGTAGTATGGTTATACGTTTCCTGCTTTGCTTTACGTTGAAAATTATTTTTCAATTTAGTAACATGCCAGCATATTCGTAGCAGACAGCATTATGGTAATCCTCTGTCATAAATTTACGAAATATAATAAAAAATTCTAAAGCATCAAAAGACAAAATGCCAAACTTCACAAGAAAATTTTGTTATTAAAGTTCCATAACAATATACTAAGAACAAAGAAAACCTGCTACAACCGTTCATACACACGTTCTGTCCGAAGAGACTAGAACTAATCTAACCACCGGGTAGTAAGGGTCTAATGCTTACCAGCCTCTTACTGACAAATTTTTACACCTAGACCCTGACTGTCAAAGCTTGTCCGTGTCCCTTCTAGGTTTTGACTTTTAGATCCTTACTCTAAACATTTAACGTTCCGTTTTTGTTTATTAATTATACCATATCACTGACTAGAATAGTGTGAATGAATCTAAATGAAAAAACTGTGTCTGCCACCTGCCTGTAACAGTAACCCAATAAGCACAGGAAGCACTGGGAAGCAAACTAGATACAGTTCATCTAGAAAGACAATCACAAGCAACTACCAGACATGGTACATCATCGTTTACTGAAAACTGTGTCTACCACTTGCCTGCAACAGCAACCCAATAGCAGAGCAAGCACTGGGATGCCAACTGGACACTTTAGTTCATCTAGAAATACAACCCCAAAGTCAAACAACTGCCAAATATGGTGCTTCCCCTGAAAATTATTCCTTGGTGTATTCCAAGATTAACTGCAGGTAATTACTAACTGCGCAGCTGCTCCTAAAAAGGTTTTAGGAATCATTACGAAACAGCAAAACGTTAAAATGTAGACCATTGAATTACCACAAGTGCATTTATTCAGACGTTTAAAAATTAGGCCTAAACCTTTGTGAATTATAAAATAGGCACTAATGGACGATTTTTTTCTGAGCAATGGAAACTCACAAATTTCTTGTTGAAGAAAATGGTAAATAACCAGCGATTCTGACTTGCTATGTTTTTCGAAACCAACACTGTCGCGTATTGTGTCGCAACACGGTAGCAGAGTTCGGCGTTCGTTCGGTTTGGATAAGGGCAGGAGGACACACATCATCACAAGTGTAAATTGACTGCATTTTAATCGTGGAGTATCCTACACCACCTGCCTGCAGCAGTAACCCATCAGCAGAAGAAGCAGTGGGATGCCAAGTGGAAACCACGTGTAACCTGGATGATAACCACGGACAACCGTTAGACATCCTTTGCTGCAAACTGTGTCTACCGCCTACCTGTAGCATCCTCCCAATAAGCAAAAGAAGAACTGGGATGCCAGCTGGAGACCTCAATTCACCTAGAATAACAGCTACAAACAACTGCTACTGAAAAAATGTGACTCCCACCTGTCTGCAGTATCATCCCAATAAGCAGACGACACTGGGACGCCGATTGAAGACCTCTTTCACCCAGGATAGCAACTACAAACAAGTGCCATACACGTGTCCATCATCCTTTACTTCATTGATCCAAAAAACAGATGAACACCAAGATACAACATCACTCCACGAAACACAAATCATGAAGTAGGCTAATTATTAGAACCGCCGTCTTGGTTCTTCATGTGATCAGGACAGCAACGCAATGTCGCAGTCACAGCGTAGGAAGGACTCAATGTAAGGTTGCTTTTGGGTAAACAGAAACTTTAGAGCAAATGCTGGTGAATAGAGCAAATATTTTTGCCACTGATTTGATTTCGTTTCACTTTTGCTTATCCATTTACAGTTAGGAATATGTTTCACAATGTTCCATCAATAGATTAGTTTTCTCTATTTTGCTATGTTCGCAGGTGCTTCAAGCGCAGTGTTGACTCCTTCGACGAAATTTCCTGAACACTGGACGAAGCGTTTTGCCAATTTTATTTGTGGATACAGTTCCGGAGAAGCAAGCGATGAGCAGTTGGCCCAAATGCAACAACATTTGCAGAAGATTTCACAATTAAAGCAAAGCTCTGTAACCAAGAAGTTATTGTTGTTCGGTCTCGTGTCACTGTTGGCAGTAGAAATTGGTCTGATAATTTTTTTCACAGCTGGAACTACGTCAATATTACATTCCTTAAGACCTTAGGCTATGAATTAAATTATGTTTTTGTAATAAAAATAGTAATTTATTTTTATTTTTAATGCTAAAAGTAAAGTTGCTATAGTGGAAGTCTCCCTAGTTGTTGCATCGATTCAGACACATAGCAACCACAGGCATTCCTGAACAAATAACAAGGTTGCGGTATTGTTGATGAATGCACAAGGTTTTCGGTGTTTATCCGGTGCTGATGGTCTCTGAAAGAACCGGCCAAGTTTCAGGCAATCAAAGTAATGATATCAGAACAAAAATGGCTGCCACCAAGTTACTACCCAAGCTAATCCCACCGACTACCACTACAGATGTTGAATGAAAAACTTGATCAATGCTACAGGTTGTAGCAATCATTGATCAGGTTTTTCATTTAACCTTTGATCTGATAGTCATTGGTATTAGCTTGGCAGCTAATGTAGTAACCTGGCAGCCATTTTTGTTCGATATCACTACTATGATTGGCTGAAATTTGGTGGGATCTTTCACGCTTGTGGATTTTGTTTCAGAAGGTCTTAACTAATGCCATAACTTTTCAATATTCAGTACATCGTACAAACAAGTGTTTTAAAATAAACACTTTCTGTTAGCCGTTTCGGAAATAGACACTACCTGTAAATTCTTGCATTCCTTTCCTTGAATGCTTTCTTCCCTGGAGGATTTAAACTGTTTTGATACGTCCTGCTTTGCAACCCACCTGCGCATGTGCGAGCAGAGACCCTCCTAAAATGATGTAAAGACGTTAGCCAACCATCTTTTTTCCTCCATCCCTCTTCTCGTCAAGTTGGCTACGCTTCATCCCTTCCCCTTACGAACGAAAGCTCGCCTCTACATTGGCTTGGCCCATCTGCACCTTCACCGCTGTCTCCTTCTCCTTTCGCCGAAAGCTCTCCTGATACTCTCGGACTCTTGAGCTTCCCAACTCTCTGCTGATCCTGGTTTGCCGCCTATGGACGTTCCACTGGTTGCTTTTGCTGAAAGCCTTTCTACTGAATCACCACTACTTCTCCTTAAGTTTCCCGCAGACATCTCTCACAGAGGGACCCCATCATTCTCGCCTTGTCTCTACCATCTAAGGATGATTTACCTCTTCTCTGCCATTGACTCCGCCATTTTTTTCAACTAATCTCTTTCTTTCTGTCTTTTGCCGAAAGACGGTAACCCTATACTTCGTCTTCGACCGTTAAGCATTCCAACCTCTTCCATAGCAACCCTGGGAAAATCTCACTCAGGGTTTCACTGTTCGAACCTTACTATCTCTTTTCTCATGCTACCCGCTCAAGACGGTCGCATCGCTACTTTCCCTCCTGCATATCGCTTTCACCGAATGAACTACCTCTACCAAGGCTTTTGCCGAAAGAAACCTCAAGCTGTCACTAAAACAAGCTCTTCTCCGGAGTTAACTTTTGCTGAAAGAACCTCATCTCACCCACAACTTTCGCCGAATGATCGTTGATCCTCCCACTACGCCCAAGCCGTCTGAAGGAAGATCTTCCAGACACTCATCCACCGCCAGCTAGCTCTCCTGCTGCGGACCTGAATGTGTTGCAGTCAACCCGTCATCCTCTTCTCCTCAGCATCAGGTTTCTGGTCCTCCTTCAATAGCTCGGGCTGCACATAGCTCTTCAGTAAATAGTGACATGTTAGTTTATCCAGAGAGTGTTTCAAGGAAGGCAGAATTTTTGTACGGAAGGTGTCACCCTCGGTTGACAAAAAGTCGGAACAAGACAAATCAATCGCACAAGCGGCGCTTCGGCGGCCATATTGTCCAACTCAGTCTCGTATGCAATTTTTTCCCCCAAGATCCGGCCGGTACTGTAGTAGATCCTTAGTCAGACAGAATAAAGTTTCGTGGGAAGCGACGTGTTACTATGTGTCTACAAGGGCAAAATTGCTGCAATCATATGGTTTATGTTGCTTTTATCGACCTATTTTGACGTCTTTCTTACACGATCCTGTGTCGTATAGCAGCCGTGAACAGCCAGTCTACTTTTGGCTTGAATCCCTACTCAGACTGGCTGCTCGCGGCTGCGTGGCATCGCAGGATGGATTGCCAAAGACATCAAAATCGATCAATAAACGCCACATTCACTACCAGAGTACAGAAATTTTGACCTTGTAGGCACGTAGTAACGCATCGCTCCGCACGCAATTTTCTCCTTTTGGTTAGGACTTTACTCGTCCCCACACGGCACATGCGAACATAGATACAACACATAATATAGCCAAAAGATGTACTATTATGGTGCACAAGGTTTTAAAATTGTAAATAAAAGAAAGAGCAACAAATATCAACAAACAACGACTGTCCCACAAACACGCTATTTAAGATTTCAATTTACGCTAGAATGAACGTGCACTTGATGTACAAATTCAACCATTACACCTCACTTTACGAGTTTTAACACTTTTTATCTCGTAATCTGGTAGTTTTAAGCCAACACGGTTTGAAAGGTCACTCTTTTATTAACTAAATTTATGGCAGGTTTTACTTTCAAAGCTGTAATTGCAATACACAGAATTTCTACCGTCAGACTCAGCTCCATAATAAAAACTACAACAAATTTGTTTGTTTATTATTTATTTAAAATAAATAAAAATGTGTATACGTAATGTATTAATCGATGGTTGATACAACCAAGCGACTAAAAATAAATCTTTATACAAATCTGCAGAGATGGAGCATACACCATCCTGCTGTGGTTTGAACGCCACTCATTCAGAACTGAAGAATCATGGCGTTTTCTTCGTAAGTTCTGGTTTAATCAAACCAGTCACTGTTGCTTCGTTTCTTTTTACTGAGAATCTCGTTTCTTGACGATGAACGCCCATCATTTTCACTGCAAGTATCAACATTAACTTGCTAGGCTACCTCGGTAATCTTGGTGAAATTGTGGTTCGTACCCATCCGTTCCACCCTGAACGTTAGACGCACATTTCTCGTCCATACTTGACCTTAACAATTAAGACCTGGCAAGAAAAGAAAAAAGAAGAAATTAGTTATTACTATACTTAGCACAGTCACGTCATGTATGACCAGTGCGAAAAAAAAGGAAGCTGATAAAATCAGAAAAGGTCAGTCGACAGGACACGGCCACCTGGAGGGGCGGGGGGGGGGGGGGGGAGTCGGGCGCGTAAGAGATACTTTCTTTTCCTCTATCTTTGGTTTATTATAATAATTTGTAAACTAACTTTGTTATGAACTAATGAGTTTGCCCTGGTTGGACGAAATAAATTAAAGTGTGCGCGGCCTATCTTGAGTTCGCCGTAGAACGAACACAGATAATCGATTGTATGTTTTTGGCAGCCGAGTGCCTTGTTGATATCCAAGATGGTTACAAAAACAATGGCGGCCGTCGATTAAAGCCGCATCCTCCAGGAAGACGTAGCCGCTCGTAAAATACTTCCAGGACTCAGGATACGCCGCGCACACAATAAAAGGGCCTACCTTCTCATTATATTCGAGCATCCTGCGCGAAATTACCTTTGCAACATTTACATAGGTTAGGAAGAGTAGCAAAACCGTTTCTCTCGAGGAAAAAAATAGGAAAATGAATGCCTTTGCAACATTTACACGCGTCTGGAGTAATGTTGCAAAATTGAGCCAAACAGGAAAGCCAACCGAGAGGAATGTATTTACGTTTACAAGAATTCCTACTTTATTTTTAATTCAGTAGATTTTATGAAAGAGACGTTCCCAATAACATATCTCTTAAAAAAAAAAGACTGCGCTCTCGGCGATGATAGCCTCTTTGTAGCGGGCGTTTAGAACGATTAAGCATCTCAAGACAAACATAGAAATGGTTTTATCACGATTTTATCCATTACGCTGCGTAGTGACGTATGTGGATGATGCAGCCTATGTCAGCTCAAAATTAGGCTCGTGTTGTATACAAAACAAATACTGTTTGCATCGATGTGTCTTACCCTAGAACTTTGCTGTAATACACCGTTAACTTGTGCTATATGGCTATCCTATCATAGAGCAGTGACATTTGTCGCCATATTGGCACCAGTATGGATTTTGGAGAGCATAACTACATGGTGCACTACATAAAGATGGAGAGAAAAACAACGGAAGAGCGCATTTCTTAAGGCTTAAAATAACGTTATTTTCTACAACAACAAAAATCGCGCGTTTTAGGTCTAAGAAATCACTCTTCACAGCATCGGCTTCAGTGTGATGCCCTTCTGTTTCTCTCTGCAGTGCCCCTTGCAGCTAACCCATTATGGCTCCAACATAGAGTTACATACAATAATAGTACGTCGTGTCACTGCTCTATTGGTTATAGCTTTGATCATCCACGTAACATACAAAGTAAGTCAGCAACCGACGCAATAAATTAACCATAATTTACGAGTTTTCTCGGCAAATGAAAGAAAAAAATTGTGAACTGACCTAACAACTTCCATGTCAGAGGTCGAATTCAACATGTTTGCTTTTTTCATGTCTTCAGCAGCACAAGAGATGCGCAGTCGCTGCGGACTCATGTACCAATATTGGAAGTAGACTGCATCTGGGTGAAGTTTGGCTGGGCGGAAGCAAAAGGGAGCCCTGGAAAATACATAATAGGAAACTATATGTTACGTGCGAAGTAATTTCAGATGGTTTATGAAAATCAGTGACACATAGTGAGGATATGCACAAATATACTAAAAAAAAATGCCAGTTCAACCTTTCTGGTAAGTGACCTTAGAATGATACCTATACATATAGGGTGTCCCAAAGTTCGAGAGCACTCTGATAGCTCATGAACAGGTCTACTGAGGAAAACGCTTAGGGGAAAGTAAGTTGGTGAAAGGGTGCTGCCATATGGCATATGGCGCAAAGTTCGTATTGTCAAAGTTGCAAAATGACCGCCATTCTCCTGGTCTAGCCTAAACCAAAATACATTATTAACATGTTATCTGATAATTGGAGGAAAATTAGTGAAACATTGCAAACATTGAACCCAACAACTTACATGAATAAATAACTTGAAAGGACAAGAGTTAATAGATGCAAACAATAGAAATTCACGTTTGCTCTTGCCTTGTGAGACAGACAGCAAATACTAAAAGATGAGTCGTGAATCCCGGCTCTTTACTTTGTTAATCCCTCCCCATGGATTTAAATTTTTCCGTAGGAGTAGAAATCCAGAAGAGAGAAAGAATTGTTCCCCAAAATACTTTGTGAGCGTTTTAATTAGCTTATATGACTATAACTATAGGCTTGTATGAAAGGTAGAGAGTTCATTCTTTTGAGCTAGGCTAAGTTCCTGTTGCTTAGAGGTTCGGTCTAAATCCCGACAGTCGAAATTCCGACAAACTAAAAATCCAACTTATTAACTTCGAGTATTTTTTTTTCTGGTAAAAAAACATGGTGCAAAAAAATACCGGTGCTGTCGAATTTGCCTATAATAGGAGCTTTGGTGCTGTATCATTAGTGATAGGAAAGACGCAGGAACCCTGAAGAAGAATATTTTCCACATTACTGCGATAAACAGTTGGATACTGCCCTCCAAAGCAATACTATTTTGTAATAGAAAATATGCATTGGCCAAAAATTCCAACAAGAAGCTAAAAAGATGCATTGGCTTAAAATTCCGACAAGTAATATCTTTGCAATTTGTTTTTACATGAAAAAAAATTAAAGATATTACCTGTCGGAATTTTTAGCCAATGCATATTTGTAGCTTCTTTATGGAATTTTTAGCCAATGCATATTTTTAGCTTCTTGTCGGTATTTTTTAGCCAATGTTATACATGTAAAAAAAAAAAGTTAAGATATTTTTAGCCAATAGATATTTTTATCGTATCCATTCAGTATCAACACTACACGCAGTTAAAATATAAGAAACGCATACTGTGATGTTACTTCTTCGTTGGCTTGATAACAACTTTTTTTTTGTATGTTTTTGAATCGTAGGGATTTTAACCTGTCGGGAATTTAACTGTCGAGATTTTGACTGTCGAGATTTAGAACCGGACCCGTTGCGCAAGTGGCGAAGGATGGGGGAGGAATCACACTTTTATTTGAAGATGCATTGTTACATGATGAAGATGAAACGCATGTGCACTACTTTATGACTTTGAAATGCGCTTGTAAGCTTTTTATTAACGTTAATTGGCTGTATAGAGCAGTGACATTTGCCGCCATATTGGCACCAGATTGGCACCAGTATGGGTGTTGCAGGGCTTAACTACAAGGTGCACTACATAAAAATGGAGGGAAAAACAACGGAAGAGCGGATTTCTTAGGCTTAAAATAACGTTGTTTTCGCCAACAAAAAAAATGGCGCGTTTTAGGTCTAAGAAATCACTCTTCACACCATCGGCTTTTGTATGACGCCCTTCTGTTTCTCTCTGCAGTGCCCCTTGCAGCTAACCCATTAAGGCTCCAGCATAGAGTTATATACAATAATACTACGTCGTGTCACTGCTCTATAGGCCTGTATAAAAGGAAGGGACGTATACTGTCCAGAAAAGCTAATACATTTTCTGTATCTTAAATCGTGGGCATTCTAAATCTTATTATTTTGAAGATGTCCTGTGTTGTCACAGCTTTTTTTTTTTTTTGCTGTGTTTGCTGAGTGCGTAATAGAATTTAACATATCGAGAACCATGCAAATTTACACCAGCTAACAAGTCTCCCATTTACAGGTTTATATTGTGTGGTATTTTGCGGAAGCCTAAAAATAAGTTGGTGCTCTTTAGGAATTCTGCCAAAACAATGCCTGGTACAGTGGGTTTTCCGTACACCATGGGAAATATACCTTAAAATACATACTGTTTTTAAGTATTTTATACATAGATTTTTTCATACAGTATGTTGTATTTTATACATACGTATAAAAAGTAGCCATACCTTCCACAAACTGATTTATTACAGCTGTACTTCTCGGCTGAAGACCGAAAACTCGAGGAGGAAAACTTCTCGGCGTGAATTTCTCCGCCGCCCCCACGAAGACGAAGACAAGGAACAACTTCTGGAAATTAAAATAAATATTAGTCACAAAGTTTTTTTTGGAGCGGAGGCGAGAGGAGGAGAGGAAGAGTGTAAGAAAATATAAGGACTGCAACATTATTGCAAATTTGTTGAACTGCACGAAATATTTCGTTGTGACATCATTCCGTTAAACAATTTTGGTGGCACATTCAGTGAATGGGTTAACGACAATTTCGACATTATCTTCAACCTGTTTATTTTTTAAAATTTCATTCAAAAAATACAGTGGCGATAAAAAAAATAACATATAAAAATAAATAAGAATTTTACGGGCACACTGGAGTGAACGGTGGGGGGGGGGGATTGAGGCTTAATGGCGCGTCGACAGCCAGGTCATTAGTGCCAACCTCAGTCACAGTGCAGTGGCCCGGGTTCCCACTGGGCCATACATTACAGAGATGTCAAACAAGCCCAAATCTACATCTTATCACAGATCTGTACCTCCTGCTAAAATAAATAAAAAAAACCCGGACAGGAGGACAGACTTATCGCCCAATTGAGGCACTATGTCTCGCGGAAGATAGAAACGGAGACGAACACTATCAAGACAGTGACACTCAACAAGCAAGTGTCGACATCCGCATTTCATGTCGGTAGAATAAGAATAAATCATACGACAAACAGGTTAATCTGAACGCGTATACTGACCGTTAAATTATAACACTTAAATTTAGAGCTTAAAACTTAAAACTTAAACTTAAAGCGTTCGCTTTCGCGTTTTATGAGTAAAAAAAAAGTATTTTAATGCTTGCATCAATTAGTAGACAAAAAAAAAAAGAACTCGAATAAACTTTCTTGTAAGGGTTCATATACCGTAATGTTGCTGTACCGTAATGTTCCCGTGTTTAGTCTACGGGAAACCTTACCATTGCATTTAAATGATTTTACAATTCAATTTTAAGTTTCTTAAAAACCACGTTTAAATTAACTGGTATTTAACATATCGCGATGTTGAGCCGATATCTTCTATAAATGAAAGTCATTTTTTTTTTACTGAAAATTTACTAAAATTGTAAACACAACTTACGTTAAAAAAAAATCATAATAATTCCGATAACGATACATTGCTGGAGTAATAAAATTTGCTAACTTACAGAACTACTTTTCATCCTCTTTTCTTTTCAACAACTCAAGTGGCTTTTTCCAATAATAATCTTATATTGTAAAATTAATCGCCCTTATAAATTATTAAGTTAAGAGTTCAGCTTACCTTCAACAATATCGGTTTTTTCCGCCATTTTGATGCACTGAATCTTCACTGGTTTGGTTCTGTAAAACATAAATGGCAAATGTCAAGTTCACTGTTGAGCAGTTGTGTAACCCCGCTCAAGAACAAAACTTAGGAAAAAAAATTCAACTATATTTTGAATAAGACCTACATGTAAAATTTAGGTTTCGTGTTAAAAATTTTTTCTTATAAAAGATGCTTCGCGGCGCTCTCCGTATCCGTTCAACAACTTCATGCACTCCGAAAATCCTGATGTTTATTACAAAACTTAAATTCTCAGTGGCAGAATCGCTAAAAGGTTTGTTCAAATCTGGAGGTCAAGATATTAAGCTACGGCCCCTCTCGTTGGTCTCTCAACGTGTTTTATTTGTAGTTTTAAATTCGAAAACCAATATGGGGGAGAAGACGGAAATATTTTACGTAACCACTCTTGGCAAATACAAAAAGAATTTTGGAATAAATAACAAAATTGGGCAAATAAAAAAAATTACAAATCAATGGCTTCTTCAAAACGACTATGTTTACTGAAACATCTGTAATTTTCTTTACAAATTACTTTTTTTCATCTAAAACTTACTGTAGTCTTGTGAGAATCCTCTAGTAATATTTTTATTTGTTGAGTTAGACAGGGTTCAGACAATTTTTTAATTCTCAATTTCCCTGACATTTCCAGGTTTTCAACGTGCATCCAATGGCAATTTCCAGGTCTTTGAAAGATGTTTTGTTTAGGGAAACAGGCAGTAGCTAATGTTTTGATTTGATATTTGTTCGAAAATAATCCAACTTCCCACAAAATAGCTGTTTAGAGACTAGTCCAGACGGGACTAAACGCATTTTCACCACAGTTATTGCGTACTAACCTAAGATTTGGTTTATTGAAGTTATATCGAAAATACTTGAACTTATTAAAGCACAAATTAAAATATATGCTACTATAGGCTAGCCTTTTGCTTCTGATCTGCTCATTCAATGGAACTTACAGATCAGGCACAAAGGCATTTTTCCAAATTTCCCTGCCTTTTCCCTGATTTTCAATGAAAATTCTCGTTTTCCCTGAAATTTCCCTGAGATTTTGGCTGTATTTTAATTTTTCTTGAGATTTCCAGGTTCTCCACGTTTCGTCTGAGCCCTGTTAAAGGTACATTCCTCCCGGCTGGCTTTCCTGTATGGCTTAGGTTTGCAACATTACTTCAGACGCGTGAAAATGTTGCAAATACATCCTCTTTCCTATTTTTCTCCCTCTTGAGAAACGGTTTTGCTACATTCACTCTTGCTTCTGTAAATGTTGCAAAAGATATTTCGTGCAGGATGCTCAATTATAGTAAGAAGGTATGTCCTTTTAAATGGTTGTGTAAAAATACTCGGTGTTAAAACATGCCAACTACACACAAGCTCTTTCTGTGCTTCGTAGTGGCCTTTGAAATGTTTTTTTTTTTTAATTAAAATAAATAAAAATTTCAAAAAAAATTAGGCAAGGGATATTGGGAATATATTGGCACTCAAAGTTCAAAATGAATCTGCCACCATTTGCTCGATACCGTTTTAATCACTAATCAGAGAAATTAATCGGAAATTAACGTAAAACGAAAAGATTTAACACATAAAACGAAACCTAAGAGCACACGCGTCACATCGTTCAATTAATCGTTGACGATCATTCAGACAGAAATTTAACCAAAACTCCAGCGTTATGAAATCTTCAGATCTTTTGTTCCCCACTTGATTTAACTTACATTTTTTTTTTTACTTGTATAAACATAGCGCTTTTCGCTTCAACAGTAATTGAAACACGTAAAAACACGGAGTTAAGGGGTCGATTCAGATACAGGTGTAGGATCGGGGCTCCCAGCCCGTAATTAAAGCCTAATAAGCCCCATTGTCTGGGTTTACCTTGCACAACGGAATTTTCACGATTTAGTAACTAGTTCTACAATGCTAACATCTCGATGAAGTAGATCAGTAGTGTGTTCGCCTCTTTCTAAAGGCTACAAACGATAAAAGCTTGTACTATGATTTAAAATAAAGACAACGGAAAAAAAATAGCACTCCCTGGGCTTTTAAAAAAAAAATTAGTTTGCGTAGCGGTCAATACAACGGTGATGTATTTGTAGATGTAGGTTGCACAAAAAGCCGTTTTGGTGGAAGGCTGACGGCTGCAAAGTAACCTTGAATAAGTGTGGCGGTCGATGTTTACAGCAACTGGCTCTCCGTCACTGGGAATTAAATGAGAAAGCGCATCGGGAAAAACATCTGGAAAGCTACGAATTTACCAATAAAATTAATTACAGAAAAAAAAACATATCGTGGCAATACACCGGTGTAATGGTACAAGGCAAGGTCGAGTGGAACGACTGTATTGCACAAGGAAGCTACAACGGGCGCTACACCGGATGCTACAACTCACGCGAACGTTTGCCACAGTTTCTAAAGTAAGCGATGACTGCAGCTGTGGAGTGTGGATACGTCCGCCGGGATATGACGATGCCTTACGTAACGCTGGCAAATCATTAATGCCTGTTTCTCCCACACGGGGTCGGCACGACGGCACGCACAACAACACAAGCCTGTGTGTTTATCGTTGCGTTGTTGTTGTTCGCGCTGAGCCCCTGTGGTTCCGCCAGGCGAACGCTAAAATAAAGTTAAAATACACGCTATTTTCCTTCCAGAGAATCGTAAACCAGTTACGCTATTTTGTACTTCAATAAACAATAGGGAACCCCCACTAAAGAAAGTAAGTAAAATAAAAAATAAAACTTACCGTATGAATGAGAGCTGCTCTGCCGGTGAGTGACCTTGAGGTGCGAGGACCGCAATGAGGCTTTGGCTGCAGCTCAGCTGGTTATAAAGCGTATCAAACTGGTTGCACGCGTTGCGTTTCTGTGGTGCAATAATCCAGGAGTAGGGCGGCGAAGCCAGAATAGACGCCAAACAATAATGACGTACGTTACTGATTAGACATCTGCGATAGTAGTACTCACAACGGCAAATCAGTCGGAAAAATTGCATAATTTTTTTGCTAGATGGAAAATTATGTTTGTAAATTTCTGGTTTACACTCCTCCAACTTTTATCCTTCCTGACGTCTTTATCCGCCGCGCACGGTGGAGGGGAAGGGAGGAGGAGGTTGTTGTTATCATGAAATAGACAGTTTCGGACAAGGGGGTAGGCCGTCACTGAATTTTGTGACGTTACACACTAAACTACCAAACGGGGTAAGGCAATATCGGATATTTTCGGGCTGATGTAATAAAAATCTGGTCATCGCACTATTTTTGCTGTACCAGGCACTGGGGAAAGAGTAAAAAAAATGTCTTTCGACAACAGGAGTGTTGAGGGGGAAGGTATCTTCGTTCGTGACATCGTTTTTTAAGGTAGGGTTGTTGTTGCAAATATTAATCTCCCCCCCCCCCCCCCCACCTGCATCCGAATAAAGAATACTTGTATTATCTCCTCCCCCCCCCCTCCGCTATAATATTAATTTGCATCAATCAATATTTATATAAGCATTAATTAAGCTTATATTAAATTGCGTATTTTATGCAGATATTATTTATTGATACATAATATCTAAAGAATTGGCAATCTAAAGAAATGGCATAAATCAACACAATATTTATTATGGCAAACATAACTTAAATATTAAACGCATAAATGGAGCCTTTAGGTCCGGAAGAGAAGTGCTGCAATTTATTAAATAAAGAAGTCTTGAAAAATATTTAGGTTGAAGGTTTACACATACGAATTATAGGAAAACTTTGCCTATAAGAAGGCGTATTTAGCTTAGGTTTTCAGTATCTAGGAACGTGATAGCAGTCCTTATGTAAGCCTCAGCATGAACTTCCGTGTTAAACGTCAAACTTTGAAATCCTATATTTTCGCCCAGAATTGACATAGACCAACGAAATTCGGTATTTGGGGACGTGTTGCAAGTATTTCACTGAATTACAAATTTTAATGACAACAATCGAACTGTTCGGTGTCCACAGCATGGCCATTTCTTGTTGTTGTTGTTGTTGGTGATGTTCTTCTTGTTGTGGAACTGTTTGCCCTCTGGAAATCGAACCAATGAACCGATTTTCCAGTTTTATAGCTAATAAGGTAGGTATGGACATGGCCTATGGCCTTTGAATGTTATTTTAATGTGGCGACAATAGTGTTGTTGCTGTTGGGGAAAATTTTGGTCTCACCTAGTGATCGAACCAGTAAACCGATTTTCAATTTTTATAGCTTAAAATGTAGGTATTAAGAAGGAACAGGGCCTTTTGAACGCTATTTTAATGTGACTACAATATTATTGTTGCTGTTGTTATTCTTGTTGGGAAAATGTAAAATTTTAAAACCCTATAGTTTTTCCCAGAATTGACATGGACCAATGACATTCTTTATTTGGGTTAGAATCATAAGTATCATGATTTCACTGCATTAATCATTTATTGACAAGAACCGATCCGTTTGGCCTCCATAGCATGTCCTTTTATGCTGTTGTTGTTGGGACTCTTTACTCTCACTACTACAGCGATTTAGCAACAAAATCATGGACAGTGAGCCAAAAGCATGAAGTTTGGTACTCAAGTCATTCTTAGCAGTGCAAATCAAACTAGCTGAGGAAACCCCTTGAGATACCCTTCCCCAATGATCCCATGTCCCCCCCCCCCGTGTCCCCCAAAGACCCAGCCTTCGTAAGCCTGACGTCCAACAAATTCTTGCTGATCGAACTATAAGTTTGAATTGTCGCACACAAGTCATTTCTAGTAATCACATCGAACCAGCCATGGAGCCCCCAAAGCATTGCTCCGAAATCCCCCCTAGTGTTCCACCTCCCCCTCCCTTGTTTCCCTCCCTCAGGCTTGACCCACAAATTATTCCGGATCGAGCTAAATGCTTGAATTATGGCGTTCACGTCATTCTTAGCAGTACATATCGAACCAGCCAAGGAACCCCGATGAGGCTTGACCAACAAATTAGTGCAGATCGAGCTAAAAGCATGAAATTTGGTACAGATGGGAGCAAAAAGTTTGGTCTGCTAACAATGATCAACTACATTAAGGTATTGTTATGATCATGTCAATGCAATGGAACAGAACAATACTGCCAATCCAAGTTATTGTAGTTGATCATTGTTAGCAGACCAAACCTTTTGCTCCCCTCTGTATACATGAGTCATTCACAGCAGCACAAATCGAACTAGAAATGGGATCTTCTAGGCTAGAAATACTCTCCAAGGCCACCTAACGGCTCACCCCCCCCCCCCCCCCCAAGCACCTTACCTGAGGGCCTGGCCAACAAATTCTAGCAGGTAGTGCTAAAATAATGAAATTTGGTACACAAGTCTTTCTGAAGAGTACAAATCGAACTAGTTACATAACTTCCATGAAATTCCCCCCAAGGCCCCTCAGCACCCCCCTACGTCTGCTCCATGAGGCTGACACCCGACAAATTCTTGCTGATCGTACTAAAAGCATGCATTGTGGTACACAAGTAATTCTTAGCAGTAGAATTCGAACCAGCCATGGATCCTAATGAAATACAACCAAAGCTTACACCCAGCGTCGCCTTCCTTTGTGCAGGTGCATCCCTGAAGCTTCAATGACTAACAAATCTACTGAAAGCATGCATTGCAGCAGAAGAAATCGAACGACATGTGGAACCCAATGAGATATCCCCAAGGTCTCCAGTCCTCTCTGTGTACCTTCCATGAGGTTGATGACCAACAAATTCTAGTTTGATTTGTACTGGTAAGAATAACTTGTTTTCATGCTTTTCATGTTCATGCTAACAAATTTCATGCTTTTAGCTCTATCTGTAAGAATTTCTTCAATAAACCTTATTAGGGAAGATGCTCAGGGGTATGCAGGGACGTATCTCAAGTGGGTTCATAGTTATTTCGATTAAAAAGGCTAAGACTCTTATACCAGTTATTTTAAGGTGACTACAATATTCATTTGTTGTTATTCTTGCTGGAGAAGGAAAAAATAATGGATATTAGCATTAAAAAACACTTAAGCGGATAAAATACGGGCCTTAAAAACGTAAAGCTTTAAAGGAACAGCTATAAGAAAAAGACATGTAAGCCATCAGTGTCCCACTAATACCTGTAAAAAAAGCTCCAGCATGTTTTTTGAGATGCTGAAGTTCTTTTACACGTATTAGTACGACGCTGATGGCTTACAGGTCTTTTTCTTATAGCTGTCCTTCAGAGCTTTACGTTTTGTAAGGCTTACATCCGTATTTGATACGCTTAAGTGTTTTTAATACTAATTTTTATTCAGTTAGAAGGTACGCGAAAAACATTCATGAAGCTAAAACGGACAAAGGTTATTGTGAACGCAGTCCTCTGTTGTTTTAAGAAATTAGAACTTTTCGGGGAAACAGCTGAGAGTATATCTACAGAATGTAGTAGCGTAGCTCTGTTTGGCGACCTTCGGCATCCTAGTGTGTAGTTATAATCTTGTGCGCAACGATCAGCTCTGTTCTCCCTTGGCAGCGAGCAACTTTTCTTCTCTGCAAGGAGCGGGCAATTCTGCCTTTGCAGATAAGTAATTATGTTAAATCTCGTGTATACTGATGTATTTTAGTGACACGAACTGCAGTGGTCAGGAATCGATTTTTAATCCGTCATTATTCAATTATTATTTTATATTTAGCAGAATTGTTGTTCGTAGTTGCTTTTCAATTAATCGGTAGAGTTAAATTTAATTGGTAAGAGTTGTTAGTGAATAATGTGGGTAATTGTCAATATTGAAGTTATTTGAGGTGTCAGCCTAAACCCAACATGCTGAACAATCAGTACTGGCATAATAGATTAATTATTTCTTACCGAGTTCAGGCTAGATTGTTGCAGGTTATTCGCGCGAGTGCAGAATAAAAGAATTTAGTAGTCAATTGTTGTCTCTTGTGTCATATTTACTGTAATGGTGCTGATAAGTGTGGTGTAGTTAGTAACATCGTGACCACCATAGTTTTAGAGAAAATAGAGCGAATTAAAACTGTAATATCACTCTCCGCCGTCTGCCTCTACACCACCGGCTGCAAACAAAAATGCAGCTGTAACATGACAGGTTCTTCTGGCTCGCCTTCGTTTACATATTCTTGAAATAGTAGCTCCTACTTACGTATAGTCCGTACTCTTAGCCAGACCTTTTTATCAATAACAGATCAGACCCACAGACGGGGGAAGAGGAGAAAGAGATAAAAAAAAATCTTAGAAAAATTAAATAAAACGTATTCTAAAAAACTTTTGGAATCTTTTAAGCCCTCTTCAGACTCTTTTGAATGGGCAATTGTCCTTTTTGTTAACTCTTTGCGATTTATTGTTTATGAAGAATCTATGCATTAAGGACCAGAACGCAGCAAGCAGGGGTGCCCCCTTACCCAAAGCTATGAGGAACTCCCGCTATTTTTCATCGCCTTCACCCCAAAATTAATTTTTTTTTTTTTAAATCCGGCTTGCATCTGCCTAGATGAGCGAAGGAAAGAAAAGTAATAACAAATGCATGCTATTACGACATTTCAAGTGGATGGAGTGTGAAAGAAATGCGTGGGATCGCAGGGACATTTCTTCATTTTTCTCCCCAGGGAAAATGAAGCGAGTCGCAATTTTGTTTTATTTCTTGTCTTACTGGATTGATGCCTGAGACGGGGGTAATTTATTTTACCATTCATATACCTCGTTCGTGCTGAACTATATGTATGTGCTCCTGGTATGGCCAGATGATTTAAAACTCTTCATTTTAACACTGTAATCCAGATTTTAAAAAAACTGGAGCTAGTTAAAAGTTAAAATTCTTCCACAAATGGGCGACATTTTACCAAAATAGTCCGGGTTTGGCTATCGCACCATCCTCGGCAGATCGTTTTGGGTGAAAACATATCAGCCAGCAACCTTGCAACATCTTAACAAAATACCAGTATCGCAATTAGGGGTGGTGCAAAGGGTTGCGAGGCATCCGCGCCCAGGAGGCAGGGGGACACAAAATTCTCTAGGCAGGGGCCCCTTTGCCACTTTGCCCCCAAAATTGTACACTTGTAGAGAAGGGTCCCTTTGCCATTTTGTCATTGCACCCCTCCTTGGAAAAAGCTAGTTCGGAGCATTGCAAAAGACAGCCAAAATAAAACACACAAAAAATGCAAAATAAAAATACAAAAATAAAAGTAAAAGACAAATTTTATTTGATACGAACTAATGTGGTATTACAACACACGTATGTTATTAAAATTTCACAAGGTTTAATAACTACCGTTAAGAATTAATGTGATGAGTGATGACATGGTGATGATTATGACGCCAAATCACTGCAAAATGAAATGAATAAAACTAATCCTCTACTGAAAGCGTCATAGTATAGATATTATAGATAACATATAATGCTTACCGGAACAAATAAAGTCATATACATAAATATTTTTCCGATCATTATATAACAAAAATTCTGTTTACAATTAACATATTTTATACAAGATAGCAAATCACTGCGACAGCCGTAGAATAACAGTAAACATCGTCTGGAAATATTCACCTTAATGACATTTAAGTAACACCTTAAGTCAACGAAAAAAAAAAACTCGTTAACAAAAAAAAAAAAATCATGTCAAAAATATATCATTTGTTCATTAACGATGTCACTACAATAATCATTCGTCGAGTTTCATGAAGACAAAATATTTGGGATTTGGGGTGAAAGAACGGTGAAGGCATTAAATGTTCCATTTTGTCTAAAAACCCGAAGATTTTTTTTGTCTTTTTCTTGACTTTCGGTTGGCCTCACACGCCACGCACGGCTCTGCTAAAATGCTTACCATGTCCTCTTTATCAACTAAGAAGTTGGGAATTTCTAGTGGACCCTACTTTCCAGTAACAAGCCACCCAAATCACCAATAGACATAAGACAAAACCTTACCCAGACAATTCAATTTACACCTTGAAAAAACCTGGAAAAGCCTTGAATTTCAATACTCTATTTCCAGCTCCTGAAAAGCCTTGAATTTAGGTAAAAATTCGTAGTCAAAGCTCAAAGTTCGTCAAAGTTCGTAGTGGAAAAGCTGATTTTTTTTAGTCAAAATTCGTGATCTGCCTTGAAAAACCTTAAAATTGCTAAATTTTTCAGACGACAACGGCATTTATCATCAGTATGGACGCTCATGTGTCCACAGCATATTTTACAGTAAACAGTAGGTATTGTCCTGTTCAAAGCTTGCTGTACTCCTGACAGAGCAACCATAGAGCCCTCAGTACGAGTGCGTTGTTCGTAGGCGGCTACTTAAAAAACTTAGGGTGGCATACACAGAGTTTGCATTTGCCCAGTGGTGTAAATAACGAATAGGGAGGAGGGGGGTAGAGGGGGCAAGCGGCCCCGCAAGAGCGCGCCGAAAAAGGGGCGTGATAATTCTTGGAAAAAAAATGTGTAGAAAAAATACGCTATTTTCTTCAACCTTTCTTTTTCTTGATGGAATGTACAGCAAGAAAAATAATCGTACAATAAAATAAAGTGGTTGTTCGTTTTCTATAGTTTGTTCCACATTATGTTTTCAGAAAACTGACTGGTTGACGACCGTTCCCTTGCAAAACATGTGGATTGACATAATTGTAGACTCAACAAACTTACTGTTGGAGTTTACGAATGGGATGTTTACGGATTTTTTGCACTTGTAGTGGAAGAAAACGTGGCGTCATACAGTCAGCTTTCTGAAAACATAATGTGGAACAAAGTATAGCAAGGAAGCAAAGGAATGCAGATAACGAATACGGTTTCAGCAAGCTAAATAGCAGAAAAGTCTGCTTGTTTGGGGCTCCATTCTACTGAATGGTTGACACCCAGACCTAGGACAATTTTTACCAATTGATCATTTAATATCAATTAGCTTTCACCCACAAAGATCTCTAGACAGACTGTTTCGCCCTTGTTTGGGCTCGTCAGTAGAGAATACTTTGTGGAGGAGAGCTAGGTTACGCTTGCTAGGGCAAATGTGCTTGCTAAGACATTTGCCCTAGCAAGCGTAGCCAAGCTCTCATCCACAAAGTATTCTCTACTGACAGTCTGTCTAGAGATCTTTGTGGGTGAGAGCTAATTGATATTATAAAATTCCCTCCTTCCCCCACCCAAAAAAAATTATTCACGCCTCAGAATTTAGCCTGGAATTTTAAATTTAGGAGCCTTTGAAAGCCTTGAAATGCACGGCCTGGAAATTTAAATGACGGCTTCTGTATGAAGCCTGAATTTTCAGTGTTATAAAAAAAATGTCCCTCATTCACTGAGTCGCAGTAATCACAATTGCTGTACGATATGGTAATTGGGCATTTTCTCGTAAAACGTGCAACGTGTGTCGAGTGACAAAAGCGAAGAGGACATACAGAACCCACTGATGGCCGCATTTCTGTAAATCAGTTATCCTTCAATCTTCGTTTATAATACTGGTTTGAACTAGTCTACGATTCCGGTATTTCTTGTAAAACTTTTACCATGTGAGGATTTTCCTAAAATACGTTTTAATAAAATTTCATGAAACTTGACAACTAAAGTTGGGCATTTTCTGTTAGGCCCAAATTTCCGGTAAGAGTCTTTTACGTAACGTCGATCACAATCTACGGCTAAAACAAAAGCTCAACTAGAAATCTCCACCGTAAAGATAAATAACATTTCAAGTGAAAATGGTACTATCACCGATTGAGAGTGCAGAATCTAGCAACATTTAGCACTATCTAGCACTTGCTTACATCAAGAAAAGGAATGCACAACACCTTATCGTTTAACGAAACAAACAAGCCACGAGCCTCCATAATTATTGAGTGAGAATTTGGTTAGTCCTGCTGCACCTGGGACCAAGATGTATAAGTTAATGATATCACTACCGCTAGATGGCGCGACGGTATTTTTGTGCTATTTTCGATCGGTGACAGTGCCACTTTAAAGAAAAAAAACCTTAACAACAACTTAATTTCCAGCACTATAAAATTCACTAGCAGGACCCGTGCATGCTGCACGGCGGATTGAGTCTCCCGTTCTTAGACTCTCCCGGTGTTTTGGGGTTTTTAGGAAAGTAAATCGTATTTGCAATATTTCATTGGTAGACAGACCCTTTAACTTTACTCGTTCATTCATTCACTTAACTGCAAATAATCTCGAATTTGAGCTACGATTTTGGTAGACGCTCACGTTCTTGCAAAACATTTAACATGTGCGGAGTGACAAAAGTAAAAAAACTGTATACGCCAAATTCGACGGCTGCAATTACTAAGACACTGCAAAGTAGAAACCTTTTAGCCCTTGGATTTTGTTTTAAGCTTGAAATTTTCTGAACATGTTCGTCGATGGCCGCCGTGTTATCAGCATTGTTTTCGTCAATGTTGCCACACAGAAAGTTGAAAAACCTTCGGCCAAGACCTTCTTTTGGACTGCTGGAGTGTGTGTCTAAATCTATAAAATATAAGAGCGAATCACATTGAAATGACACTTTTTTTTTACATTCGAGTTTTCTGTTAGTAATTAATTCTGTTCCAAATAAATCAAAACTCCTTTTAACATGGTTTTTTTTTAAAGGCCTACTGCATGTATGTGTTCTTTCAAAGGTTTTTTTTAAAGGCCTACTATATGTGTTACACTTAAAGGCCTACTATTCGTGCAGTGAATGTCATTCGAATTTTTTAGGAATGCACGGTGGGAAGCAGTGTGAGGAGCTTCTCAGGAGGATCTAGCGTCTGTCTGTCTCTGTCTATTCACGATATCTTTTCAACCCACTGTCCCGTTTATTTTCAATTTTTCCAATCATTCTATGCTCCATTTGTGGATTTCAGTTCATCAATCAATACAATTAGACAAGGGGTTTGAAGGATTTTTACTCTTAAATATCAAAATTAATCAGACGTTATCATTAATCAGACATTCACCTTGACCATGAGCGACATAAAGGAGAGCTCGTAGGGCGCGACGGAGTGGCCAAAGTATTACCGCATGTCCATCTCTCGTTCTGAGTCATAACAACCACCTCACGCAGAACAACCAGTCATAATTTGTCTTTGGGATAACCCCCGTTAACGAAACGCCTTTAATCTAATAGACGATGCTAAAAAAAATACCATCCTTGTTACGATTAATTCAGACATGCGGTAATTCCGCGTCCAACAGCGTTCCAGAACCATGAAGCGCAGAAGGAGATGGTTGCTCCAAGCTAAGGTCGACTGTGATAGAAATCGCGTGTATCGCCTCCTGACTCAACGCTGCGCAGGTCACGCCAGTGCCAGAATGCGCGCTGCTTTGGTACAATAAGTTTTTGGTGACGTTGAATCAGCTGGGCTGGATCCAGGAAACGAAACCCACAGCTTCTCTCCCAGATGCGACAAGGGATGGCATATGAAGCGATAGTAACAACATGGACAATCCCACGTCCTATGGCCGTGTCTGCATTTATAAGTTCCAGCCTTAGTCAGAGAAATTAGTGAGAAACTAACGTACAACTAAAAGACTTCGCACTTATACAATGACGGTGACATCGTGTTTCGCATAATCCCGTTTCGCATAATCGTGCATTACTTATTCCCGTTTCGTATAATCCCATTTCGCACAATTTGAAAACATTTGCCCGTTTCGTATAAGCCAGTTTCGTATAATACTTTATAATAATAAAACAAGCGGCTACAGCGACTGCCTAGTCGCACCGGTCTTCTGTACAGCTCCCCCACTTCCAATGTTGAGGCGCACACCTCTATGTCGCACTACGACGGCTGTCTCTATTATACTAATCTAAACGCAGTAACCATCACTTGCTGGTTAAAAATGTGTTAGCTTTTAGGCCTATTTTACATTTTAGGCTTAATTGTCAGCTTTTAGGCCTAATTTTAAAGAGTAGTTTTAATTTCGTAAGTAGCAGCTACTGGAGGTTGAATTGTATAGTAAGCATATTCATTTTTGCAACACAGTGCGCCTTCAGGTACACAGTTACAGTGTTAACAACGTAATGCGCAACGTAGCCTACATAGATCAGCGGGGAAGTGACGAGAGAGACGCTGTTGATGACGCTGTTGCGACTCGTAGCAACTTGACGTTGCCGTGGTAACATGATTTTAGGCCTAATTTTTTTTAATGCAGTTTTGATTTCGTAAGTAGCAGATAGGCCTAATGGAGAATTTGATTCTACGGTAAACCTATTCATTCACGCAACAATGCGACGAGACTATTTTAAACAAACCTGAAAGCCATTTCTTTTTATTGCGGTGTTATCTTAGGATTTCAAATCGACGATCAAATTTTATTATTTAAGTTAGTGACGTCGAAGAGTCTATTAGCTATAAGAAAGTAACGATGTTCTAATTTGCCGTGTTCTTTAAGTAACTTCGCACACTGAATCGAACGTTGTAAACAGTGGTCGTTAATTTCTGGTACCGTTGCGAAGTTGAAAAAAGCGACGGACGGATAAAGTCGTTGCAATAGTCTTTTCAGCCGGTACGGCTGTACAGAAGACTAATAAAGATTTGTTGGCATCTCTACTAAAATAGCATTGCTGGTATCTCTCTGATGTATGCATTGGCCGGCGCGAGTGCGGCAGCGCGAGCGAGACAGCGTAATTTGGAACACAAATTTCGAAAAAATGCGAATACCCCCAACGGTCCCACATGAAGTGTCCCACATTTAAAAGAAACGATACAGAATTTGAGGGCAATCCATCCCAATTAAAAAAAAAGGTGCCTATTTGTCCAGTGTCTATATGTCTGAATTTCCACTGTATGTCCACTTTCTTTCCTCCACGTTTAGTTGTGACGAACTCCATTCCAGACCAGATAAAGTGTTCACTTATGCGAACAGGGCTTTTATACGAAAGGGGAAAATGCGTAAGAGAAATCTTTGGAATGGTTTATGCAAAACGGGACACTGTACCGTTTTGCATAAATTAATCCAAAAATCGGAGTTATGCGAAACGAGATTTTGCGAAACGCGACGTAGCCAAAATGACACCTAAAAGCACACGTGCCACGTATCAGTACTAAAATCGACTCAGGATTCAACTGAAGTCATGAGGTTGCCATAACGATTAGTTTGAATCATGAGTCGGTTGTAATACGAAGCATTACTTCATTATTGTGCTCGTACTGTGAGACAAGTTAGATTTTTTTTTTAAATTAGAAAAATAAAATGTAATTTAAAACATCCATTTTAATTAAAATTCCATTTTAAATGGAATGTTACAAATATAATATTTCTCTGTCATTAAAGCTGAAGATATTGCTCTCAGTTTGTGCGTGACTGGAGAACTGAGCCAAAAGCGCATGCGATAAAAACAAGGTCTATAATATTTCGGTATCAGGGGATACATAAAAACGGCGATACCTTAATCAGGGAGTAAAAAATCATAATACCATTAAAAACACGTTACGCTGCTATAAGTGGGTCACCCAACGTGGTATTAGGGCGTGTATAGGCAAAAAGGCCTTCTCGCTCGCCGAAAGCTATTTGCTAGTCTACCGTTATTTATTTATGATTAGTTTCCCGTTGCTACTAAATGATTGCGGTAATGGATAACAAATTGCATGTATTATAAATAACAACACGGATAAAGAACAAAGTGCTACAGTAATTTTAAACATTGCAACAAGATTGTTTGTCAGTTCAAGCTATTTCCAAAATTTGCTATTCTCCATCAAAGTACAGCTTCTAGCAATGATCAAACGTCGGTAGAATAGAATAAAAGCTTGTCGCAGCGAGAACTCAATATCCAACATGGCGTACATTTCGTGGCTATCGAATCGAAGACAAACCATCGAATGCCGGCATACAAAAAAAACAGTCCGTCGTACCGCAGTAAAAATTGTTTTCTTGTTGTCATAAATCGACGCTCAAATGTTGCAGGCATCGTACGGCGTGTCACGAGGCACGAGGAGAAGGTTTGCGTCTGCGTCGTTGCCATGGTTACTAATACGCTTAGACAACTCGAAAGCCGCATGCTCCGGTAAAGGCGAGAAGCAGCCAGCATATTTAGTATTGATCAAGTAAAATCTAGTGAGCGAGAAAACTGTCGTTGCGTAAACGAGACCTAACATAGTTTGTGCTGCAGCAAGAGCAACGGGCAGCGTCAAGGAGGAACACACTTTGCCTTCCTCCTTGACGCTGCTCGTTGTTCTTGCTGCAGCACAAACTTTAGCTTTCTGACGCGCTCCCAGCCGAAGCCATGGCACCAGAAGGAGAGAGGGACAATTTTGCTAGGTAAATCCAATCGGAAATTCATAGATTCTTTTACATGCCACTATCGACATAAGCAAGAGACATCACAGGGCCCTTCTCTTCCAGAAAATGCCGAGGATGGCTGAGGTCGGACTCGAGCCCGGGACCTCTGACACATGAGACGGTCATGCTAACGGGGCGAGGGATAATCGTCTAACTGGAAAATCGCATAACTGGAAGAACGTATACCGTATAACAGTATATCAGAAAGTCGTCTAACAGGAAATTCGTAAAATGGAAAATCGTCTAACTGGAAATTCGTATAATGGAAAATCGTCTAATGTCCCTACCTCTCTCGCGCTGCCGCGGCTATACATATAACATCAGAAACCGCAGTTAGACGTTTATCCAGTTAGACGTTTATCCATTATACGATTTATCCATTATACGATATTCCGTTTAGATGATTTTCCATTATTTAATTATGATATTCCGTTTAGACGATTTTCCAGATTTTGTATATATGCAGATTTTAGACAAACATCCCATTAGACGAATTTCAAGTTAGACGTTCGTCCGACGCCCATGCTAACCATCAGACCACCTTGCTTCATGCTGCAGCGCAAACTATGTACTGCTACGATGGGTGACCCACTTACGGCAATGTAAGGTGTTTTTAATGTTTTTATGTTTTTTCTTTTACTCTCTCATGAAGGTATCGCCGTTTTTATGTATCCCCTGATACCAAAATATTATAGACCTTGTTTTTATCGCATGCGCTTATGGCTCAGTTCTCCTAGATACGTACGCTGCACAGTCCATTCCTTACAAATTTGTGCGTGAAAGAGATTCGAGATTAAAATTTCTATCACTCCAGGCTTATATTTCGCTTTTTCAGAAAAGAATACTTGCCTTTTGTTTTCATTTTGGTGATCCCATCTCCCTCTCCAACTCCGCCGTATGAATCGAGAGATATATCCGCTCCACTGCCCCAGTGTGGCTTTCTGACGTTCAGTGTCTCGTCCGGCCTGTTGGCGCTGTCAAACCGTGTTCCATACATCGTCCGTATAAGCTGAAGTAGAAATTTATATTTACCAAGAGTTCCTTGTTTATGAGGCGCCGTTTGGGACATAATTAAGTTGCCTAAAATATATATAATGTGGCGAATATATAAAATATTTTGCACATATATATAATATTTTGTCAAATATATAAATATTTTAAACGTATATAAAATATGTTCCTTATATAAAATATTTTCCATATATAAATTTTATTCCATATATAAATTATTTTCCATATATAAAATAATTTCCATATATAAAATAATTTCCATATATATATAAAATATTTTCCATAAATTAAATACTTTTCATATATAACATTTTTTCCATATATAAAATGTTTTCCATATATATGCAATTTTTTTCCATATATATGAAGTTTCCTCGTGCAATCCTCATATACTATATAGTTTTTGTGCGCATCAATCTGCGCAGGTCTCCGCCCAAGGTTAGCATGGCCATCTACCGGCAGAGAGTGCAACTATGGCCTTGCTGCGGGGTTAGAAGCGATTGCGGTTGCAAGAGAATAGAAAATCAATAAATTCTACACAAATAAATGGCATGAATGTCTACGCATTCAGCGAACAACTGTAATAATTTACTAGTTTTTTACTTCATGCGGTATATGCATATCCAAGAAACACAGAATTTTTAAATCATTAACAAGTTGTATCGTAATCATATGCAACGAAGTGTTGTGGCACAAGTACTATTGTACCGGACGTTACGTGCCGTCATGCCCAAAAGCTCTTAAAAATAGCCGATACGTTTTGTTGGTCGACTGCGACAGAATCGACTTGCATTATGAGGTGTTTTCAAGACGTATTCGACGTTGTATCGTACGTTTTGTGTCGAAAGCGAAATGGACGTGATGAAAGCAATCAAGTCGCGACTTGGGCCCCTTGTCCTGCATCATCATGAGCATCGTTAAGCCTGGCAAGATAGCTTCTACTGCCCGCAAACATAAGGCAGCTTACCTGCAATAAGCATCAATTTTAACGCTGTTTTGAAAGAAACTCTTAAAAATAAAAACGTGAGTTTAAATGGTGCCTTAGTATTAAACGTAAGCTTAACGCCATGGCAGAAAAAAGTAATTGTCGTAGAAATGATACTGTGCTACGAAATTTCATTTTTATATAGCACATATGTAATTAATTCCTACTTTTTTCTGCCATGGCGTAATTGCCAAGAAGTAATTGTCGTAGAAATGATACTGTGCTACGAAATTTCATTTTTATATAGCACATATGTAATTAATTCCTACTTCTTTCTGTCATGGTGTAAGCATACTAACACTATATTTAAACGTACATTTTATTTTACTCTTTTTCTCAAAACTGGTTTAAATTTGAAGCCTACTCGCAAATCAATTGCGTTCTGTTCTGTTGCGTTAATAAGCAACAGGAGCTAACGCCGCAACAAGGCCATAGTTGTACTGTCTGCCGGTAGATGGTACTTGTGCCACAACACTTCGTTGCATATGATTACGGTACAACTTATTTCTATTTTAAAAATTCTGCGTTTTTTGGATATGCATGTAACGCATGTAGTGATGAAGTAGTAAATTATTACAGTTGTTCGCTGAATGCGTAGACATTCATGCCATTTATTTGTGTAGAATTTATTGATTTACTATTCTCTTGCAACCGCAATCGCTTCTAACCCCGCAGCAAGGCCATAGTTGCACTCTCTGCCGGTAGATGGCCATGCTAACCTTGGGCGGAGACCTGCGCAGATTGATGCGCACAAAAACTATATATGAGGATTGCACGAGGAAACTTCATATCATGGAAAAAATTGCATATACAGTATATGGAAAACATTTTATATATAGAAAAAATGTTATATATGAAAAGTATTTAATTTATGGAAAATATTTAATATATATGGAAATTATTTTATATATGGAAAATATTTTATATATGGAATAAAATTTATATATGGAAAATATTTTATATATGGAACATAATTTTATATACGTCAAAATATTTATATATTTGACAAAATGTTATATATATGTGCAAAATATTTTATATATTCGCCACATTATATATATTTTAGGTAACTTAATTATGTCCCAAACGGCGCCTCATACTTGTTAGTCTCTCTAGCATCTTAGATGCCAACTAACGAGCCTTTCAAACCGTGAAGGTGTCTTACAGGTGTTTGTGCATTAAAACAACGATAACGTACTCCACAACAAAATGTAGACTACTAATTCCGTTTTGTTTGGTAAAAAAAAAAAAAGCCATCACCCGTATCTAAAAAATCACAAATAAAATGTAAAAAAAAACAAAAAAACACTGCCCGCTCGCTTCAATTTTTTTTAGTACCACTCCTGAGACCACCTAATTAATTTTTAGCGGCCTTAGGGCGCATTTAGGCAACAACTCGCCTTTTGCATTCTCGCGGCTACAGCTAGAAATCATCTGAAATTCCAACGTGGCGGCGGTTTTATGTCTGCCAGCTCGCAACGAAAAAAGTCAATATGCGAGTTCAGAAGCGACTGGGAAAATCGCTTCATCAGGAGGAATTTTTTATTTTATTGTCACGCATTATAAGACTGCAAGCATTTACTCAAATGACGTCGGATTTAGTTAATCCACCCAGCGTTGTTACCATGACAACGACACAGTTGCCACAACGATTAAATTCTAGCTGCGAGAATTCAAAGGAGAGTCGTTGCGTAAACGAACCCTTAGGGTACCTTTGCAAAACTAGTTGTTTTTTTTAGTAACGCGCAGTGCGAAGCAAACATGGAAGCTTCTTATCCTGTCCTGGTATTTGTCTATCTGTAGCCTACTCGCGATAATATTTGAAACCTTAGCCGATTCATTTCAAATTGTCCTTCTTCATTTATGCCCGAATTGTGGATGTAAGTTCGTAAATCAATAAAGTTAGGTAACAGTTTCGGACATTTTGACTCAATCATCAGAATTAATCACCCATCATAAGTAAAAAAAAAATCTAATCATTATTCACGAATAAATAATTAGAAATTAACGTACCACTAACAAGAGTTCGGACACCTAAAATCATACCGTTACGTCTGTCAGTTAAAGGTTGAAGATCACTAATGGCAACTCTTAGCTTTTTTGAACATTGTATAGCAATAAAAAGTCATCGTTACAAAAAAAGAAAAAGAAAAACACTAACGCGGTAACGTTTCGTCCAAATGTTCACTGGACGTTATCAGGTCTCAGGGAAGGCTAACAAACGAGTACCTACAAATTTTCATCACGTGAGCATCACTTATACTCACAACCTTGATTTATGTACGGAAAAAAGGGGGCTGTGCAATGGTGTATGTCCGTTTCGCCGAATTCCGTTTTGCCGAATTTTAATGAGTGTCTTGATTTTCGGCGAAACAGGAATTTCCATTTCGCTGAATCTCGTTTTTCCGAACAATTTTTTTTTCTTCAAATTACATGCATCGCTCGCTGCGGCTAAACACATAACATCATAACCCGCAATTAATCACAAATTCTTTCGAATTAGGAATACATCTTTACCTTCTCCATTGTTATATTTTTAAAGAATATTTTGATTTGGCGAAACGGGATTCGGCGACACGGAAATTCCCCTTTCGCCGAATTTTAATCATAGGTTAATATTCGGCGAAACGGGGTTCGGAGAAACGGCCACAAGAGAAGTGAGAGGGGGGGTACGAAGACACCTGACGGGACGGCGTTGGGGTGAGGGGGAGAGCAATGGGAAAAAGGGGAAAGCAAGGCGAGGGGGCTGGGAGGCAGAAGACTAACAGTAGAAAGCAAAACAGTAGTAAAGCAAAACAACAGTCGTATCATAGAACAAACAGGGGTAGAAAGGAAATGTTGTTGACCTTTTGGAACCCAACATTGCTTAATTGCCGTTTGTTTTCGTGTCTGCGGTTTCTCCCTACCCCTTCCATTTCTACTGCTTTCTTCCGCCAGCCTCCCCCCTCCCCCCTTTATGGAGTCTTCATACTTCCGCCCCACCAAATGTCAGCCACGGTGTAAGTATTTAGGTCACAATACATCTTCGGTTCTCAATCGCAAACGTCTTTAGATAGAAAAATGTAAAATAAGAAAGAAAAACCATAAATAGATAAGCAGTATGAAAATCGTTAA
>JAHWFP010199414.1:44407-69838 GCA_023313725.1 Lithobius niger
CCCCCCCCCCCCCCCCCCCGCTAAAATGAAGATACATCAAGAAGAAAGCCATCTGCGACTTGGCAATTGGTCGCAATTTTACGTATTGGTGAGAGTTAAAGTTAATGTTTTTTTTTTTCTGTTTGTAAGATTGCCATACCGTCTACGTCTTACGTTGTTTCTCCTCTTTAGATATTTTAACTGAAGAAATTTTCGACTAAGAATCAAAAATTTACTGTGAGTCGAATATGTATACTAAGGGTGATTCGGATACCCGCCTAACTTATTTTTCAACATTTTTCTCCTTTTTACGAAAAAAAAAACTAATTTTTTTGCTGTAAGTGAACCAACGAAGTGTTTAGGATTACAGTGCGTCAGTATGTCAGTGTACTTAACCCACTGGCCTATACCACGACCCACTGACCGACTGTGATCCACTACGACCCGCCACCCACCGACCCAGACTACCTTGCAATTTTTCTATTTTACGGCACAGTGAAAAAATGCCGTATATTCAATAAAAAAAAATTATACTATCCTATACTTTATACTCTAAACTTTACATAAGAATAAAACTGGGCGAACGAATTCAGTATTTTTTTTTCAAGGCTGCACACATTCGTTTAATTTATAGGTGTGTGCACAATGGGTTGCAGTGTAGTGGCCCAATTATTCATATTAGTGGGTCATACGTCTCTGTGGTTCAGAGGGTCACAGTTTTTGACCCACTACACTCCGGTTGTGTTTACCTATGATGGTTAA
Source organism: Lithobius niger (assembly GCA_023313725.1). Taxonomy (NCBI): domain Eukaryota; kingdom Metazoa; phylum Arthropoda; class Chilopoda; order Lithobiomorpha; family Lithobiidae; genus Lithobius; species Lithobius niger. The sequence continues at coordinate 45,149 of JAHWFP010199414.1, forward strand.
ATGTTAAACACTGGCATCTTTTTTATAATGATTGTGTTTTTTTTAGAAATTCTTAAATGTACCAAAATGCTTCATTCATCTCCAAATTTTCATCCATCTCCATGTTTTTGAATTCATTTTAAAATGCGACGGCTAGAAAACATTTCGTTACAATCTCAGGATTAAATTATGTATATTTCATGCTAGATTTGATGTTCGCACGCTTTATCGTTGGACCTACATACGATGATTCGGTCATGGCTACTCCGGAGTCCGGATCATTTGAAGCCGGTGCCGGCTAAAGTAGAAACTGTGGATCGAGGATGGAAGTTCAGAATAGTCCAAGTATAAGTGCATAGCAAAATGGTGGACTCCCTCCCCATTTCTTCACCACCACGTATAAATATTCTTGGGTAATGTTACAACCTGCAGTATTTATTTAATGTTAATTGTAAAGAGACATTAGCCGCTTCTGAAAGAGCTATTTTTCACTTACACGGCCCCAAAAAATAAGTCCACGACCGCATTCGCACATGGATACCACTCCAGCTACTGAAATGAGCAGTTATTGCTTCTGGCTTCATTGCTACTAATATTATTCGTTGTTAGGATAGTACGTTAGGATAGTACCACGAAGTCTTCCCGTCATAACTTCATGACGTTCATCACCATACGCAAAGCAGAAAAAAGTCCTCGTTAGCAATGACAAGTTTCGGCGTGAGTTAGTTTCTTGGGTAAGCGTTGTTGTTTATTGGTAAACAAAAAGATGAAAATCTGTGCCACATTTAACACTGGGATCTGACCCTTGGACTCTTAATAGTTGGGAGATGTGCCAAAAATAGCTAAGTTGGCAGAGCCCAAAATTAGACTGACCCAAGATAAAAGTTGGGGAACTTTAGGCTTAAATTAGTTTGTTTTGGGTTTAAGAAAAAGGCTTACTTTAGGCTTGGAGAAGAAGGCTTAAGAGCAAAAGGAGACCTTTATTTGGACGGCCCAGCAGGGGGAGGGGAACAGCTGGTGGCCCGGACGCTAACTGATTTTTTCCTAGCTTTCCATCTTCTTTTTTGGTTATCCCCAACAACCCCGAAATGACAAAGTATTATGGGTAATGGATAGTTCGAGAATCTTCTGGAAAGTTCCAAAGGCAAGAATCGGAAATGAAATAACAAGGCATAGCTATGCCCACCTATGGAAGATTATACATAGACTTAAGACTGGTCATAGGCCCCAGCAAACATGCAATCACACAAGATTATTTTGCAATAAGCTGATTTCTTAAATAAAAATACATTTGGTAATGTATCGAGAAAATACGATAAAAATATCTAAGCAACTACCTTCCTTTAATTTATCACATTTTTTTTCATCATACATTTTGTGTCTTCCACATTTTGGCTTCTGAATTCAGACCTAATTTTTAAACTTATTCATGATTTTTACCTCATCAACACACTACCATCAAAACATACCACCTTTAGATTGCCCGACATTGAGTTAAAACGAACAAAACCTACCAGATATTCTTCTGGTGGCTGCGTCATGAAAGAGATGCAAATGCCAGAAACTAAGGTTATGATTCCAAGGATCATGGAAAAATACATGTAATGGACCTTGGCGATAATCGGAGGACGATTATCCGGTAGGCCACAATCTGGCTCACTGTAACTGAAGTCCAGTACCATGCGGATTATGCCGATACAAAACCCGATAATCAATGACCAAAAGGCGCCCTGGAACAAATAAAAAAAAATCTTCAAGTAAAATCGCAGTAATCTCACAAAACCACAAGTGCCGAGTTCTGGAGTAAGAAAAATTGTGATCCTGATTTCCATTTACAACGATTTGTAGCGAGCAGTGTATTACACCTGAGTGAATTTGAGTCGTAGAGTAAACAGTAAGTCAATTCCATTTCTAGGTAAGTTGAATTGAGAAACGATTCCATACATTCAGAGCAATTCCAATTCCCATTCATGAGTCAGATTTTATAATAAGGTTTATTTGCCAGATAACAGGAAAAGGATACGAGTGTGGTTTTTGTTAAACCGCTTATATCTTACCAAGAATTAATGAACAAGGTCTTACACAATTATACAATCGGAGTAGGTATACAGAGCAATCTTGTTGGCAGTTAAATTGTAGTAAAAATAATTAATAACATTTGTTTAACCTTGTCTTGAAGCAATGAATGGATGGGGCCATAACAACGTCACCAGGTAATGCATTCCACATGTTTATCACTCGGTTTGCAAAAAAGTACTTTCTTCAATTTAGTCTGAATGGTTTTTTAAAACAAGTTTCAAAGGGTGACTTCTCGTTCTACCCTCATTTCTAATTTCAAAAAAATTTGATAGGTTGTAATCCAATAAACCGTGTAGTAGACAATATGCCAAGTCTGCCTTTGGTCGCCATTATTTCTATGAATCCATATTGAGTATTTTTAATCTTTTCTCATAGTACCAGGAGCGAATAATATACACGCCTTATATTTATGCTACCCCTGATAGTATTTATCACGAAATCTCGGAAAGGATTTAATGAATTTTCGCTGGACTCTTTCAAGCCTATCTATGTTCCCCCGAAGGAATGGTGACCACACAAGGCTTGCATATTCAACGATAGGGCGTACATATACCTTAAAGGCCCAGATCAGTGTTGAAACATCTCTCGAAGCAAAACAGCGCCTAATTATTGCAGTACATTGCGTGGCTAATTTAATAATAGCATTACAGTGATTAGCTGATTTAAGGTCGGAAGTAAACTACACACCCAGATCCTTAACTTTGGTAAGATGTTGCAAATTTAATCCAGATATAATCATTCACCGAGTTTTTATTACCAATGTGAAAAACCTAACATTTACTGTCAGATATGGGCAGCTGCCATGAATTCGACCAATTTTTTAACACTCCAAGTTCATTTAACAGGGTATAAGAGTTTGAATGTTGTCTTAAAGTTGAATGTAATTTACCGTCGTCAGCAAATTTATTTAATTTCACATTTTTCGACTTTGGGGACAAGTCATTAAAAACAATTGTGAATAGGATTGGACCCAACACCAATCCCTGTGGTCCCGCACTATTAACTGGAACAACATCGGATTCCTTTCCACCAACTACCACACGCTCTCTGCAGGCCACACGAAAGTCTGAAAACCAGTCTGGTAATCTCCTAGTGAAACCTACATTTTCAAGTATCGTCAATAATTTTTTGTACACTTCAGAGTCGAATGCCTTTGCGAAATCGACCAACACTACATCGACTGAGAAACATTCGTCGAGCGACCTGGTCCAAACATTTACTAGATCCAACAGGTGGAGGGCAGTTGACCGTCATGGCAGAAAACTGAACTGGTCATTTAAAATTATTTCATGCTTACTAAGAAATTGTAACGTTTTATCTCTAATGACTCTTTTTCATGATTTTACACGGAACGCAAGTGAGTGATATTGGTCGGTAATCATGCCTTTTTTTTTTTAAACTGGGATTAGACGTGCTTCCTTCCAGCATGCTTCCTTCGAGTATTTAGTTCTAACCAAGTCACTAACATCAGTACAATTTAATGCACTGCCGTGGTCATCGCTTACTAATTTAAATCCATTACAATCGATTGCTTTTCATTCCCATTCTCACAAATCACTTCCATTTAATTGACTTTCAGTTAGTTAATTAATCTCAGTAATTAAACATTCCGTGGAAATGGTTCCGCCAAAAAAGAATTTCAAATTACAACCCTGCTGCATACTAAAACCAACCAAAAGGAATTGCCTACTCCTCATAGAGTTTCGCAAGTCTGGCAAAACTCTATGAAGAATAGGCAGACTGTTCAGAAACTGTCACTCGTTTGTCACAATAAACGGATTTGAGACTGGGATCAACCTAATATAATCCTTTTTCCATTTTTAGCTGTTGGGTTACCAGTGCTTTTAAGATTCCGAAAAAACTGAAGATCAATGTACTGTATTTCTTCTATTTCCCGCCGGGTCTTTATTTGGCACATATCTTTATTTGTGTCAAGGTTTAACCTGATCAAAAAAATAATCGCTAGGTCTGTATTTATCGCCGTGTCTCACTTTTACGCTTGGTATTGCACTCCGGATTTATTTAAACTAGCCAAGTTGCTTGCCCCGCTCACTCATTCGGCGTCGTCTCGCTACACTCGAGGAGATTTCTTGTTGCAGCTCATATGCTCGTGACAGATATTCCCAGCCAAAATGATCATGCAGATGTTCAAGCAAGTGATTCTAGTGAAGTACGAGTCGTTTCCTAATAATTCAGTTCACACCAAAATGTTCAAGCCAGTGTCATTCAGTCTGGCGTCAGTTCTTGTGACTGCAGTATAGCTAAGACGGCCAATTTAGGCCAGTTCACGGAAGCTATGGTGGCAATATACTTCTTTGTAAATAATGAACCCGGTCGCCAAATAATGACCGATAAGCTTTACGTCAGTCACGAGCACTCAGGGACGTTTTTATAGCGGGGGTCCGGGGGGGGGGTGCCCCTCCCAAAAAAAGTTAGGCCAGTTGGCAAATCAGTCGGCAAAATTACATAATTTTTGGTCTGCCGGCAAATCAATCGGAAAAATTACATACATTTTTCGCTAGATGGAAAATTGTGCCGGTAAATTTCTGGTTTACACCCCTCCAACTTTTATCCTTCCTGACGTCTCTGCGAGCACTGATACCAGAGAATGACTGCAGAAACATTTAGTTCATTTTCTGGAGTCAGTACAGAATTACTGAGTGTACATGTATATATTTAGAACAACAAAGGTGCTTTTTCAGATATGCATTCAGTACAGCACAGCAGCGCTGACAAAAATAACTCACATTAGGGCTCAAGCAATACACAATTAAAGCTTAAAGGTACACTCCTCCCGATTGGTTTTCCTGTAATGCTCAGTTCTGCAACATTACTTCGGGTGCGTGTAAATGTTGCAAAGGCCTTCATCCTCCCCCTCCCTCGTAAGAAACGGTTTCGCTACATCACTGTAACCTATGTAAATGTTGCAAAAGCTATTTCTCGCACGATGCTCGAATATAGTGAGAAAGTACGTCTTGTTAAAATTTTGTGGCACATGGCTGCTTCGGCCGCTTTTTCAAAAGTTTACACGTTTCACAATTTCATCGAAATGAGTAAAAGTTAAAAACCACTATACTTAGGTAAATGTATACTTCGTTTCGTCTGGCATCTCTGTTTAGCTATTCGTGTGAAGTATACATTTTAAAAGAACATACCTTCTAACTATAGTATTCGAGCATCGAGCGTGAAATAGCTTTCGAAACATTTACATAGGTTAGAGTGAATGCATCAAAGCCGTTTCGCCAGAGGGGGGAAAAAAGAAAATGAAGGCTTTTGCAACATTTACACGCGTTTGAAATAATGTTGCAAAACTGAGGCATACAGGAAAGCCAACCGGAATGAATGTACCTTTAACATGGCCTAGACCATCACTCGTTTATACACCGTCTACCTGGCAACTCATCCAGCAGTTAGTTGCTCATCGACTTTACTCAGCGACATTTCGGGTCAGAAAACTTCAGGTTTTCAAGCAGCAACAAATTCACACAAAAAGCAAGCTCCAGGATATAAAATGCATTTCACGAGTCATCAACTCAACAACAAAGCATCAGGAATTTTGTGACAACATTTTAAGCACTAAAATTATGAAAGACGTCGTTTATGAATTTATCGTATCTGACCTGCTTTTCGTGAAAACATACTTTTGTATTCTCCAAATCTGGGGTGTGCCCGGTTGCTAAACGATGCTGAATCAAGGAATTTGTTTTATCATTGCATTTAAGGTTACATTAATAGGAAGTCAGTCTTTTGTTTCAAAAGACAGCTCCGTTCGTCGTACTTACGCAGTGAGTTCACCGCATGGTATGTGATAAACTACATTATTTATGTTTTTTAATTCCTGTTTATGATCGGTTATCTTTCTTGGCAAAGAGACTTTTCAAGATAAGGGTTGGTTGCGAGACCAGGGTGATTCCTTGTTGGGTGTTACGCTTGCTAGGATTTTAGCAGCTCCTGGGAAATACGGGGTGGAGAGAAAATACGTTGGTTTAGACTTATTTAATGATGTCTGCATTATTTTCTAATTATCGTTCAAGGGAGAGACTAGTTTTTCAAGAGGTTTACCCTTCAAATACTTGAAAAATTAGTCAATCCCTTGAACGATAATAAGAAAACCATGCAGAAATCATTAAATAAGTCTAAACCAACGAACTTTCTCTCCACCCCGTATTTCCCAGGAGCTGCTAAAATCCTAGCAAGCTGAACACCCAACAAGGAATCACCCTGGTCTCGCAAACAAGCCTTATCTTGAAAAGTCTCTTTGCCAAGAAAGCCATTTTTAACGATTTTGGCAAATGCAAACTCACTTTTCACGAAATTCAGTACAGAGCCAGAATAAATTTAGAAAAGTATTTGTATTTTAGGGTATGTCCACCATTCCATAACCACACTACCAGAAAATAAACAACTTTCGGAGTACATTTCATGCAGTACTGCATAGATTTAGCTATCAATAATGTTTTTCCGCTAGGGAGTTACTGTACGTAAGCCATCACAGGTAATATTTTGTCACCACTCCTCTGTTTCTTCACTGGATGGTTCCCTATTGTCGGCTATGAACTCGACTTAGGTCCTTTTTAATTTTAGTGCTTAAAATTTTATCATAAAGTTGCCGAGATGCTTGTTGTATTTTATGTCTAGATGCTTGTGTTTTGCATGAACTTGTGGTTGCTTGAAAACATGAAGTTTTTAAACGCGAAGTGTCACTTTTTTATGTAGTTGTGTGAAACTTTCTGGCTTTTTCCTACTTTATTTTTGACTTGGTGCTTGTACTTATCACAAAAAAACCACACTTGTAAGGTTTTGCTCTGGTATGAGTTCGTTCATGTTCACTAAATAACCTTTGCTGTTAAATTGTTTACTGCAGATGCTTTTTGTGGCGGTGGGGAGGCTCAAGTGGTGGTAATGCACAGTACTTAAGGTGAACAAGACCATTTTTGGTTGGTTTCAGTATGAAGCCTTAAAGCTTTCGTTCCTTTTGGTACAAGTCATTCACATGTGCTTCAGTCACGGCGCTTTAGTTTTTCAGTCTAAAATAGTGTCAACTGAATAAGCAGAATCAACTGTGCGAGAGATGGTTTTGACTTTGCGTACTTACTCAATAAGAATACTTACAATAAAAATAATTGGCTTAATTTCAACAGTACATAACAAAAACCATCATAATACTGTCAACACCAACTTAAGCATAAGAAGAAATATATTGTCATACACTGCTTACTTTTTCGTTGAATCTCTTCCAAGATATAGCCATCAAGTAGCTAACAGCTATGGGCGGAGATAAGTAACTGGCAATGGACTGAATGTACAGGTAAAGTTGACCTCCTTGTACATGAAGGCTGATAGGAATCCAAGCTATGCTCACTCCAACCATGACCATAATAAATACCCTAATGAAAACAACGCTCGTCATATTACTGCGAAAGTTCGTCAAATTTGAGTCACAATTCTGAGAATTATGGAGAATATTATTCAAGGGCCTGCATTTCCCCGGGTTGAAAACATCATTGGGAGGGACCTGAAACCACAGCTTGGCCGACAGTGGAAGCTTGATGAGTTAGTGAACTCGCTGCCCACGAAATACGGGAGGCTGTGAAGAGCAGAAGTTACAAATTCGTAGCAGACGATGTTGGCAGTTATAAATTCGTAGCAGACGATGTAAATGTAAAGAGGCTGATACTTTGTCAAAAGTGCCTGAGGAAGATGGCAGTTTGCCATTGAAAATTCCCAAGACATTGAAGGTGTCTTCGTTGTGAAGTTTAGCGGTAGTATTCTCCATAATTCTCAGAATTGTGACTCAAATACCCTAATGTTAACAGATTTTAATATTCCTATTACTGATCATTAAGGGTTCATTTTAGTACATCTATCTATAACTAGAAAAATTCCTACAGTGAAATTAAAATTAAAATAAAAAATGATCGGAGAGTTTCACTTTTACTGATTCTTAAGGGATATCTTATTACTCTTGACTTGCACAACCAAGAAACCTTCATGAATTGAAGTTTTACTTTAGTAGTGTTTTAGCAAGAACAGATGAAATGAAATGTGTACCCAGTAACTGAATGTTTTCACGTCACCCCATCGATTCCTTACTTTCCCACAATGAGTAATTCTCTCGTCTCCGCAGAATTTCTGATGAGTTTCCAAATATCCATTGTGAAGAGGGTGCTGGCACTGTTGAAAACTGACGTCAGATCAGACATCAAAGCTGCCAGCATGACTGCTATCATTATTCCACGGAGACCTGAAACAGAAAATGAAATTTTGTACCAAATTCATCTGTGAAAGGAAATGAGCAATTGAATTTATGGACTTTTCATAAGGAAGATGATGACAATTCCTTAATGGATCCGAGGTAATTGTCCATGAGTACAGACAGTGGAATTCGTTTTGCGACACTACAGTTGAAATTCATGGACCGTCACGGATCAAACTATTGCAAAAACACATACAGTTATGTTTGTATTAATCAAGAGCAAAAGTTACAGGTTCGAAAGCAATCAGCTACCACCCTAGTCCTAACCATCTTTCGAATGTACGTTTGTTGAATGATGGTACTGTGCACTGGAAGAAAAGAAAAGTTTTATGGAGAAGATCGAAAACTCAGTAAATGGAAATTGTAAACGAAATCTATGAGGCCCATAAGTAAAAAACAAAATTTAGGACGAAAAATTTGTAAATTTTTTATGGATCGCGTTACAGAATATAAGAATGTGAAAGGATAAAAAAAAAACCATTGAAACTGTGTACTGTGGCCATAGCGGGTCTCAGAGAAACACAACTAGCAGAAAGGTTCTTTCAGTTGTGTGATTTAAATAACATACATGTTTTTTTTTCTGTGTTTCCGTTTACTCTATTCTGTATCCAGTTATACCAGTTAAAAATTAACAAAAAAGAGTGCAATTCAGCAAACACGTAAACGGTTTAACATTATGTATTTTAACAATTGATGGAGGTTGCCTATCACTGTTAAAAATTTCCGTATTTTCACCGTACAACGTCCGTAAATATTTACGGAACATGCCTGTAAATATATTTTACGGAATAAAGTACCGTAATTAGACTGATAATTACTGTTTAGCCTGACTTCAACTCATCTTTACTTAATTAATGTTCCGTAAATTTAACCGTTGCTCAAGATAACGGGACGTCCGTTAAATTACGTTCATTTTCCTGTTAGCAGTGTTACCATTGACTGTCACCGTAAAAAAACGGAAATATTTTTTACAGTGTAAAACTATACAAGCGCTCGTAACTACGGACTTGTTACTACATACAGATTTATAAATAAAGGACCGGAAGTGGAAATAACCAAAAGAGGATTAGATGGTTGCACCATACACAGTAAAAAACTGTTAAATATGCACGAGTTAGGTGACCAAACAATATGGGCAAATAGAAAAGAAATTGACAGCTGTTATTGAGATTTTGGTACATTACGAACTGTAATGGTTGCGTTCTTGATTTTATAATCAGTCAGTGTATTAGTAGCCATAAACGGGACAGAAAGCCAATTGGGCTCGATAAGTGTTAAATAAATACAGATGCAAACCTATCTACGTTGCCTTTTGGACTTAAATGTCAGACTGCCTGAGTGGGGAATCGAACTTACGACCTTTAAAATGAAAGGCCGGAGTCCTACCACTCAGCCATATTATAACCTTATTTCACGCTTTAAGTGTGTTCCTTTCTGTTCACTTGGTGTGTGATGCGCAGACAAGCATCCCACCAGTGCAGATTGGAAAGTGTATGATTATATGTATACGTGTGCGTGTTAAATGCTTTCTATGGACGTTTCCTTTTGGCCATGTCAGTATGGCTGAGGGGTAAGACTCCGGCCTTTCATTTCAAAGGTCGTAAGTTCGATTCCCCACTCGGGCAGTCTGACATTTAAGTCCAAAAGGCAACGTAAATAGGTTTTCATCTGTATTTATTTATTGGTAGCTACGCTATATGGTGATACTCATGCAGTGGTTTAACCTTAACTTATTACTCAGACTAACTAAAAAGTAACTGGCTCACCTATCCTAAGTCTTACGAACTGGCCTTTGGGCCTTTCATACAAGAAACTAACCATGTTTCACACAGACAGTGCAGTTACTGTAACCATGCAAATAGTTTGCTTCCAATGGTGTAAATTATAAATTCAAACAATGAACACAAAACAAACAAGGGCCTTCTTACCTTGAGGTAGTAAATGAAGGACAAGCATAGGGTAAGCCAAGTTGGAACAACTTATCCGACTTTCACAGTGCTTGTAACACTCTTCAGGATCAACACATGCCACAACATCTAAATAATTAACATTAGTAGCATTAACAGTTACGTTTCACTAAAAATTATAGAAATATTAAAAATTAATAACATAACCTGACATTCTCCTGCCTGAATTATTACATTAACTAGAAAATTATGTGGTACACATACATATTCATTTTGTTGAAAATATGACTTCCGACTTAATATTAGTCTTCATTTACTCCTGAGATATCCCGATTTACAAATTTTATTGGGATTCATTACAAAGGAAGTCAGTGTTGACAGTTCATAGAAAAACTGAAGACATGTTAGACAGATGCTCCTGAAACCAGTATTTTACAGCATGACTAATTAGGTTTTTGCGCTGCTCTTGAAGAAGTGTTCAATCAAATCCTTAGGAGGATTTTTTTTTCGTGTATTGGTTTTACCTTGTAAGTTTACAATGTTGTTTTTAGAATGTTTTTAATCCGATTTAATTCAGATCATCTATCGTAGTATTAGTTTCATTTTTATGAAAGTTTTAAATCATTTTATTTCCATTCTGTTTTAGTAATCATTATCCTTATACTAGCATCGTACCCGGCTTCGCCCGGGGTTTTCTTTCGCCCATGGTTTGGTTTGGCCCGTGGTTGTTGCCCAGTTTTTGGTCGGTGTTGCGTGAACATTAACTGCGACTGGGTATTTTTTTTCTTTATTTTCTAAAGAGCAGGGCTAACAGAAGCACTGTGCCACACATGGGCATTCCCCGTTAAGGAACCCCCAACTCCTAGACCCACTACCCCACACACGGGCATTTGCCATTCAGGCCCTCCTCGTCACTCTCAATTGATCGCTTTGGCTTGCGCAATCCGTACCGTGTGAAAAATAACTATCCGTCGTGCATGACGTCATTCAAGACATGCCTCTGTGATGACCGCGCAGAGCCAATTGTTATTCGAGGCAACAATGTGCCAAATTCAACTGCTTTTCAAGGCAACAACGTACCAGTTTCAACTTCTGGCCATAGAATTGACACACTCGCCCGTTTTCATTGTAGGGTTCTCCTTCCGACGGACGTCGTTGCTTCATTTCTGCTATGAGACTTTGGTTTATAATGTAAGATTTGTGATTCCGTTTGATTTTTGTGATTTAAAAAAAACGTTTTTGTTTTATTTTTGGCAAGGGTGTTAGTGGCATTGTCTCGTCCTCGTTCCCATTTGCGTTAGTGTGAATTCAATCGTTCTTATTCTTACGATGTCTTAACTTTTCATCATATGGCACCTTTGTGTATGGACATATACGACAACTTCCTTTGATAATAAATCCCAGTTGTATTTGAAAATTCAAGAGATGACAATAATATTTTTCAAGGCAAGTATGAGTTACTTTAAATCATCTGCTCAAATAGAAATTCTTACCTGTGTATAAAACTCTGCTAATCATTCCTGGTAAGACTATGAAAAACATGGGCAGTACTTTCAAAAATCCCACAAAAATCGTTCCACCCTGAGCATGAGATAAAGATTTGGCAGCTAGTGTTCGTTGAACCATCATCTAATACAGGAAAACATAACACAAAGCTAAAACATGCATTCGTAAAATCTGGACACATGCTAGTGTGTCGCGCCAAGTTAGGCAACAAACATCACAACAAACATCACATCAATTCAATTGTCGAGGTTGTAAATCATTGTAGCGCGACGCCATAGCGTTAGTGTCTTATATCCTGAAGCACAGTTTGGCACATTTTAGGTACTTGGGGAAAAATAATAATGTGGTACAAAAGCTTAAATTGTGTTGAATTCGAGAGCAGTGACCTACCTGACAAAAATTAACTCGTGTAGGAATGCCAGAAGCTGCTTCCAATGCAAAATCTGACCCTCAATAACGTTGAAAATGTGTTAATACTAGCTAGCTAGCTAGTCCGCTTATCCCCATGTAAAATCCCATAGGGTGATTATTCATCGATACCGAGATAACGGGAAGGCTTCCAGCTATGAAATTGGACGAATGGGTGCAGTACAATACGAACTGAGTACCTTCTATGGTTTGGAGCCTGGGGGCGTAACGGGGATGGCGTGGGAGGGCGCGTAAGTACGAAAGTATTGTTATAACCATTGTTAGTATTGTCGGCATCGTCTCTCATTGAACGGCCAAGTTCGGACAATGAGAACGTGTATACTGACGTGCGTGCCTAGATACACACTAGTGTATCTCGATAAAGTTAAACAAAGTTGCAAGGAAATTGTATTCACGTCCAATTCACGAAAAATAAACCAATTGTAAAAACAAAGCAAAAACAATGCCAAAAACTGGTAAAGAGGCCACCAAATTGAGAGTGGTTTGGCCCTTCAAAGGAGTGATATCAACACACCAAATGTAACTAAATAAAATAAATTACAACAAAATTAAAACCAAACCAAAAACCTATAAAGAGGTGACCAAGTTGAGAATGGTTCGGCCTATAGGCAAAAGGTAGTAGCAAATTGTTGAAAACCAATTTCTTGTTGACGTGGCACTTTATTACACATCTGCACGGTAGTGAGTTGAGTCAATAGACAATTTAAAAAAAAGGAGTGATATCATATCAAAAAACAAAACTGGTAAAAAGGGGCCGCCAAGTTCCGAATGGTTCGGCCCTTCAATGGAGTGATATCAACACACCAAAACATTCGTCAAATTAATCGTACCGAATAATACTTTGGACGTTAAATGAAAACTTGAACATTGCTACCGAAAGTAGCAATGTTCTAGTTTTCATTTAACCTTCGAACTGTCAAGCAGTGCGATTAACTTGGCGAATGTTTTGGTGTGTTGATATCACTCCTTTTAAGGGCCGAACCATTCGGAACTTGGCGGCCCCTTTTACCAGTTTTGGTTTTTGATACGATTCAAATAACTTCACCAGTTTTTAACTACAAAGTTGGATGACTACTTCCTAATATTGTAATCTTTTACGTCTTAGGAAAAATCACAGCTTACAAATTGCTTCACTCAGTATGGTGTTGTAACAAGTATAATTTATTACGTTACATAAGCCAGTTGACCTACAATGTTGAATATGGTAAAACCCACATATATTCAAACGAGAAACCATGAATTTTCTCTATTCTTCACACGAATATAGTTACAAAGCTTTATTTATTGATCGTTGTTATAAATCCATATTTAACCTGGCGGTTAGAAGATATTTCGTTGTATTCTTGTATAAATACTGGCGAGCATTCATTGTCAGCAAGCTGACTGAAATAAAATACAGCCGAGGCCAATACTAGGTTGGGTTGATATCACAGATTCTGTTTTACTTGTAGGAGACTTGTTCTGCCAACACTTGGACTGGATTGCTTATATCCCTGGTCCCAAGAGTTTCCCTGTTGAAAACTACGAAATTATGATAGAAGGACAAGATGGCTTTCCCACGCAAGTCGCTCCCTTCCGCTGAAAACGTACAAAACTTGGTACATCATCAACCACTTGGTATAAGCGACCACTGTACCCTTATTTGAATGCAAACCTCGAGAATTGTGGGTTTTATAGTCGACAGACTACTGCCAAGATAAATTACAGGCGAACGAACTTCAAAAATATTAGCCAAGACCTTGGAAAAAATGATTGGTCCAATGTTCTCAGCGGTTGCACCCTGGATGAATATATTTACCAGAGGTTTGAAGATTTGGTTTTATTTGTTCTGAACATGCACACACTGACGATTGAACGTCAGTGTTCTAAGGAGAAAGAGATTTCTTTCTTCTTCTTCTTCTTCTTTGAATGCTGGTGTTTAATCGTCAGTTTTTGAGTTTTTGGCGGCAGGGATTTCTTTTTTCATCACCAAAAACTCTAATAAAAGTTCAAGGGAAGAAAAGAAAAGTACATGGAACCAGTTCACGCTAGATGGTGCGGTATGAAGTGACATAAAAATTGCCTCCGTAGGATTTAAGTGCTAAAATGGATTTATTTGCTGGATTGGGTTGGTTTAAGGTAAAACTAATAGAGATGATGTGAGTCCAAATTTCTGACCTCTCGACTGCCATTGGTGGGGGGTGGGGGGGGGGGGGGTGACTATTCCTTGATGAGCACTAACGGTACCAATGTATACAAAATAATAATTTCTTTCAGAAAAATAAATGGTTCCAATGAACCTGAGGTATTATTATAACGAGGATGAACTGTGCTGTAAGTCCCATAAATGATCCAGATTCATGGAGACTATTTATTATTTGCAGAGAGACTATTATTTTTGTAGATTGGAAGCGGTGATGGTCATCAAGGAATATTCTCCCCGCCCTACCAATAGGGGTTGAGAGGTCAGAAAATTTGAACCCCACCATTTTCCATAAGTTTAACCCAAAATCAACTCAATCTAGCAGCTAAATCAATTTTAGCACAAAATCTTACGGAAATACATTCCATGGGGATTTTTTTTTTCATCATCAGAAACTCAAAAACTGCAAGGGAAGAAAAGTGCAAGGTACAAGTTCATACTAGAGTAAACTGAAGAAAAGTACAGTGTGTATAAGCAAAAAAGAAATACGTGCATGTAGTTAAATAAGGCGAATTTTTTTACAGGGAAATTAGTCAACATCGCAAAGTTATATCTGAAGTCATTCAAGTTAAAGATGATGAGGGGTCCACATGACAGACTGCTGGAAGTACAGGTAACTATCAGACATCTTCATAAAGGTGTTCACGGAAAGTGAAAATTTTACTCAGAGTGATATTCATGCAGATTATATCACTGGCAAGACAAAATACATCAATCTTTCTGTGGAAACCATCAAAAAACAAACATGTATCTCTGGATGAGTCTACCGCAGCTAGTATTGAAAACATCACTGCTATCGTGCTTAAAATCTGTGCCGATGTTTTCTGTAAACCTCTGGAACTTATCTTTAACAAATCTTAACAAGAGGGATGCCTCTCACAGCAGTGGAAAAGTGCAGTAAGTACTCCAGTGTTTACAAAAGGTGAACGTACATACCAATCCACAAAATTATACTCCAATCATTGTTGCCAAAGTTCTAGAAAAGCTGTGTGTTGACACGGCCTGCCCTGTTCTCGGAAAAATACAGTTATGGAATGTTATTGCCTCCGATTCACCTATAGTCTATATTTCAATCTTTCTGTGGAAGCCATCAAAAAACAAACATGCGCCTCTGGATGAGTCTAACGCAACTAGTATTGAAAACATGACTGCTATCGTGCTTAAAATCTCTACCGATGTTTTCTGTAAACCTCTGGAACTTATCTTTTAACAAATCTCTACAAGAGGGATGCCTCCCACAGTAGTGGAAAAGTGCAGTAAGTACTCCAGTGTTTACAAAAAAGGTGAACGTACCAATCCACAAAATTATATGCCAATCATTGTTGCCAAAGCTGTGTGCTGACACTGCCTGCCCTGTTCTCGGAAAAATAAAATTATGGAATGTAATTGCCTCCGATTCACCTATAGCCTATATTTATATTCCCCTGAAAAACACTAACGGTGCAAATTACCGAAAATTAGGGTTTTGTGTAATATGCTCCGGTATTCTACGGACTGAGTTTGTTGATATAAAATTATACTGACCTGGTCTGTGCACCAGTACCAAATACCGGGAAGAGTTGCTCCCAATATAAATCCGGGCCAAGGAATATCCGAATGGACTGGATCACGAAGCATGATCCACGAGTCATTTTTAGGGTATCCACAAGTTGTGTTCGGTATTGTCTTGTGAGGAACAGCTTCCATGTATCTCACCATCAATTGGTCAAACCCTCCGATTGCCAAGAACGCTGTAAATAAAAGCGTTAAACGTTAAAATAACCCACTGCAGCTTAGTATAGTAAACTCCTTTTAAGTGCACTTACACATATTTAGACTGTGCAATCCAAAAGGCCTAAATAACCGAAATTGCGTCTTTGTCTCTAAGTCCTCAATTGAGTAATCACTGTTAGACGTATATTATTTCCATGGAATGTGCACAAATTGTTTCATTGTACTGGTTGTATTTCCTACTGAACTCTGAATCAACCGCAATTTATTATTGAGTTGTAATTTTGACCGACTAGCACCACGTAATATAATCGTTTTGTACCGAATTGTTTAATTTTTGTTTAATGTTTAAACACACAATCTGAGAATAGCCGGACACCACTAAGAATAAGTAGTGGCGAAGCTACAAGTGAGAACTCACCAATGCATGTTATGTTGTAACTCGGTGACTAAACATACAGCAAATGTGATTTCTCCTGTGGTTAGGGTTAACTGTGGTTTTTCAAAAGAAGGTAGTTTACGGCGAACAAATGTTGGTAAAGTCGTTATGACAGGGACAATGTTAATTGCAAGTATTCAGGAACGTTCCATCCCTCAGCGGAAAATAGCGTCCATGATAATGGACGGAAAAATATCTACAAATTAACTTCCATGAAATCGCCTCTATGCAGTACATGGCCTACGCCACAACAGTTCTTTACTGTATAGATGCGATGTGTCAGAAACTGTGTGACCAATCCGCGACAAGGAATGGTTACATAGTTTATGATTCATTTGAAACAAACTCGTCTAGGCATGTAAATCACTGGTCACTACCCAAATAACAGCTCCTGCATCCCTCATGTTTTGGAAGTAAACAAATATCGTTGCAATGCTTATCTCCAAAATTATTCTTTATACATTATAAAAATGATGAAAGTTTGGACTTCTATGACTACACACCCAAAAACAAATCAAACGTTCGCTTGTTGCTTTGCCCTAACAACGGGATAATTTCACAAATGTCGATAAGTCATGTACGCTTTAGTCCACGACAAATTTGTTTTGGGGCGAAGTAACGCTATTAGTTCGTCGTTAAAAACTACAAAATTATGCAGAGTAATTGTCACAAATGCGTTTTCAAATTATTGTGAACCTCTTACATACCAGTATGAACTTCCTTACAATAAGCAAAAAGAGAGAGATTTTTGAGGCACCCTAGGATCTCAAGCTCAGCGAGCAAAATACAACTGATTGGTTACGAGATCTCCCAGCAAAGAGTATCTGAGATACCCTGACGTACGTACAGTCAAGTTGAGTGAAATATGGACAAGGGAAATGTTGGTTTCCTTGCTTTGCTGTGTGATGCATTACTTTTTACAGGTAATGGAATAGTGCTTTCCAGAGCAACACCAGTCAGCAACGAACATCGTTAGAAAACGGTGGCTACTGCGTCGTATGAAGGAGGTTGCACGATTCACCGATATCCTTCTTGCAACCACTGCAGAACCAACCAGGCAGTTTTCAACGACCGAGGGTACACGGAAGTTTCTTAAGTAGCTTTATCTTACGTCGACGTAGTGCTTAGAGCGTTTTAAGTACCTCCGTGTAACCACCTAACACCATCTCAAGTCGCTTTATCTCAAACCACCTCGTTACGTCGACGTAAGGAGTTGAAGCGCTTTAACAACCTACGTGTATCCACCTAAAACCTATTTTCTACGTCGCTCTAAGGACTGCTTCTTTGCGATTGGTTGAAAACAGCGCGCGTAAACATCACGAAAATAGGACGGCCACCTGTCACATCGTTAAAACGAAGTCGAAAGCCAGCTAGCTAAATGGGGACTTGGGAATAAAGAGGGGTTTGCTCGATGGTGGATTAGATAAACGCGACTCTTCACCGGCTTGGCAGAAACCACCGTGTACCAGCGTCGATGTGAGTTCAAGTCGACGTCAGGTATAGCGACAGAAAAAAACCTCCGTGTACCCTCGGTCAATAACTGTGACTACATATAATTCGAAAAAAGGACCATCTATGCAAGTCTATGTCAATCAAGGGCTTAAGGAATAGCAAAAGCAATCGTTATTATAGTCTGCCACTTTAAAAAAAATTAATTACCGGCAACCAAAAGCTTCAAGGTACTTACAACTGATACAGAGATAGCCAGCACCTAAAACCATAATGATGCACTGAACAAAATCCATGTGCAGAACAGCAGCAAGTCCACCTGTAAACACAACAAATTTCCGGGGGTAAGCGGGGTAAAACAAAACCAGTAATTGTTAATCACAGAATGTTATGAATATAGGTAACACAGGCAGCTCTTTGTATAGGGTGACGAACTTCCAGGAAATGCAATAATAATAATAATAACTTTTTATTACAATACAGCTTGTGTGAGCTTCAGAAAAAGTGTTATTCATTGTAACTTTCTTATTCAACATGTTACCCCAAGCTGTAATTTACAGGGTGTCCCAAAAGTCCGAGAACACCCTCACAACTTTTTTAGGGATTGAAAGAAAATAGTGAAAGTCTGGCAATGTAAGTTTGGTTAAAGGATCTACCTTTTCCTACTACCGGCATTGCACCAGCCCCCCATGGGGGCCTCAGGGGCCCCAACTCAGAAATTTTCAAAAGAAGGGGGGTAAAGGAATACTTTATTTAAAAGGTTTCGGGGGAAAAGGGGGCATTGAGGCCCACACTCTGGGCTTCAAACCGCAAAAGACGTTGTAGGTGTGATCGAACTAATTTGAACGAAGCATTTTGCTGCCACCTCAGTCCCTTTACGACGACTTTAGCATGAGTAAGACATAGGGATGTAGAGAAAATTCCTAATGTTTGACCGGCTGCCATTTTGGATGGGCTCATCGTATCGAAGCTATCGTTGCGGCACTTTACTCGCCTAATGAAGACCTTTCAAATAAGGTATTCTTTTACCCACTATTCCATTGAAAATTTCTATGACTGGAGGGCTGACGTAATGCCAGTTGTACGAAACGGTAGATCGTTTAACCAAACTTACATTGCCAAAGTTTCACTATTTTCTTTAAACCCGTTAAAAAGTTGTGAGGGTGTACTCGGACTTTTAGGACACCCTGCATATGTATTTATTTATTTATAACATTATTCAAAAATCTTATCATCTTATTGCTATTCTATCATTATACAGCTTTTCCAAATTCACTAAACATTGATTTACGACTATTTGGCCTTTTAAGTTCATCTTTAAGTCTTTTTGTACTAAAATTCGTAAGTTAATCATAGAGCGGTGTATACCCGTTTCACCGAATCCCGTTTCGTCGAATCCCATTCCCCGAGTTTTAATCAGAGTCTAAATTTTCCGTGAAAGGGGAATTCTCGTTTCGCCGAATCCCATTTCACCGAATCGGTTTTTTTTTAACTGCCTGTCCTGCTCGCTGCGGCTAAACACATAGCAGCAGAAACCGTAACTAATCAACTAATCACAAATTTAGTTGGAATGCTTCTGTAGCTTCTCTAATGCAAGTCTGTGAATATTTTGGGCGAACATTTTGATTCGGTGAAACAGAATGCGGCGAAACGGGCATTCCCCTTCCGCCGAATTTTAGGTAGGGCTTAATTTTCGGTGATACGGGTAGCTGCCAATATAGCAGCAGCATAACTAAGGAGAGAGCTATCCGTTGCCTAGAGACTATGCCATTATGGGGTAATCTTGCTAATGGCAGTCCAGCGAATGCTGTAAACAGCGGATTTCTTAGGCCTAAAAATTCGCGATTTTTTGGCTTTGTACGCAGCTGTCATAATTTTCAGCAAGTGGACTCTTATTTTCCGATTTACATCCTTAAAGGCGGGTTGCCACTAAATGAAACTTTGCAGGATCTGTCGCCATCTTGTGCTTGCACACAGTAAGCGAAGGAATGCACAAAGGAATATCTTTTAAAACAACAACAAAAAAAAAAAAACCACGGGCCTCCTTAATTAGTGAGTAAAAATTTGGCCCGTCCTCGAAATCCAGGAAGCAAGCTGTAAAGATTAACGGTATTACTGCCACTAGATGGCGCCACGGTAGAATATAAAGAATCTACCGTGGCGCCATCTGGTGGCAGTATATAGCGTTAATCTTTACAGTTTGCTCCTAGGTGCACGAGGACTTACAAATTTTCACTCAATAATTAAGGCGGCACGCATCTTGTTTATTGCGTTCATAGAAATTACTTTGTGCCTTCCTTTGTTTGCTGCATAGCGTCGGACGAAAGTCTAACTGGAAAATCGTCTAATGGGATAATTATCTAACATCTGCACAAATAAAAAAATCGGCTGCAAAATCATCTAAACGAAATGTCGTATAATGGAAAATAAATAGACATAAATCGCTGGAAATAATATTAAGGAAAATATTAATATTATATTTTCCTTAATATTATTTCTAGCGATTTATGTCTACTTTTTCTCCTTTATTGAGCCTTGTGAGTGTATGATTTGTCTTCCCTATCCATTTCTATGGCCGAGTGAATTTCGGTCGAATGGAGCCCTGGTCACGGTTGTGACCTTAATAACGGGGTTCAGTGAGTTATCTTTATGCCAGTGGAGGATGTGGCCATAGCGATCTGGGGGCGAACTGGGTAGCCGGTTCGAATCCGGGTCATGCCACTCCGACGAAACGTAAGTGCATAAAGGTGGCTTACTGAACTACGTTATTTCTAGTGTATGATTTTCGCCGTTGGCTTATTTCCATTCTCCTTAGTGTAATAGAAAAGCATCTAAACGGAATATTGTATAATGGATAATCGTATAATAGATAAACGTCTAACTGGACAACAATATACCTGCGGTTTCTACGTTACATGTACAGCCGCGAGAGAGACACGGAAATTAGACGATTTTCCATTATACGAATTTCGTGTTAGACGATTTTTCCTTACACTGTTATACTGTACAACGTTCTTCCAATTATGCGATTTTCCAGTTAGACGATTACCCCTCGCCCCGTAAGCAAGCATAGTAGACAAAATTCGATGGCGCTAGATGCTGCAGACATTCAACCTTAGAGTAGTATACTCACTTCGTTACGAGAGGACCATACTCTTACGGACAGCAACAACCAGTTGCGTTATTTTGTGACGTCATCAACTAGGGGACCAATCGGGATGCAGGGACAAACTGCGGGGACAATTTGCTGGAGCAAAGACGACGACGATC
Organism: Lithobius niger; assembly: GCA_023313725.1. Classification (NCBI taxonomy): domain Eukaryota; kingdom Metazoa; phylum Arthropoda; class Chilopoda; order Lithobiomorpha; family Lithobiidae; genus Lithobius; species Lithobius niger. The sequence goes on from JAHWFP010199414.1 coordinate 66,355, forward strand.
GAGGGTCGGCTTCCCTGAGTGGCGCACTGCGATGTAACACCTTTTTGGCATATTCTAACAACTTTTGACCCTTTTTTTTTTAACTACTCCATCATGGAAATTAATCCCACGTTCAGTTGTCTGGTAGTGGATCACTTTGACCTTTGGGTTGTGCTTTGCTCGCATTGTTTGGGTGTCCCCGAGGACCCCTCATTAATGTTGTGCATGGAAAAATTTCCACGGAAAATTTCAGAAATATTTTCGGAAAAATTAGCAAAATTTCCAAATAATGAAAAAATATAATTTTAGCGTAAATGTATACATATGTATTTATTGTTTATTCTTCAACAAAATTCCACTATAAAGGACGCATAATTCCAATACAAATTCCACTATAAAGGACAACGAATAGTATCACTGAAAATCATACAGTGTTGAGAGTAAACTCAGAATTCACTTACTGTTCAGAGTCGGGTTAACGGATTAATTCAATAGAATCTTATTAACAAATACAGTATTTCGGAAATTGGAATATTAGTACGACTGTAAAAATATTTTTTCCGATTTGTACAAGGATCACGGTGCGCGTTGGAACTTAGTAGTTGTTCCATCGTCTGCTTGGCGGCAAGCTATAAGTCGTCTGTTGAATCGAAAGTGTTTTTAAAGTATAGTCAGTGCAATAAACAGCTGCTTTACCTGTTATTGTAAATATTGCAGTGATGGCCAGCAGTAATAATATAGATAAATACAAGTCCCATCCTACAGAATGACGAATAAACAAGGCTCCAGAGTATAAATTTACCTAATACAAAAGAAAAAGGAAGACAACGTTGTTACGTTACCAAACCGTCACTCGATAACACATGCCCTACGACACAACTTTTGGCTGTTTTCAGACATCTTAGGAGAAATAGCAATCACACCAAAACCCCACAAGGGTAAAAAATCCCAATTTTTCGCCATAGAAAGACTCAAACTTAATTTAATGCGAATTTTTCCCGTTGCCGATAAACATAATATAGTCGCGATAAGTGTACAGGTTAACATCTTCTAGTTGATCATAAAGCCAAGTAAGAATATAAAAAAGCGTGTTATTTTTTGCAGAACAAGACCTGCCGGAACATTTAGGGGAGATTTCGTCAGCCTTAGTGTTGCATAATAGTGTTGATTTGTGACCGGGCTGGCGTTTTCTAGTTTTAAAAAAATAGGCGTCAATAACGCTGAACGTAAAGAAAAATAATTAACAGAAAAGTAGCCTACGGCAACAATGAACCACGAAACAGTGTGTGGTCTCCCTTAAACAAAACTTGTTAAGGATCCCCCCCCCCCACCCCAAGTTTTCTTAGTTTGAAGTCATGCTATCAAACGCTAAGTTAATCCGACTGAATACTACTTTAAACTCAATGAAATGCCTGAAAAAGTATACAGCAAGCAGTTTTCAAAATTTTTTTTAAAGCTTCGAATATTAGGCTACTCGGTGGGATTAACACGACACTTGACGTCCCTACTCCAAACAGCGATACTTTGGCAGTAACATCTGTAAGGGAAATTATTCGCCCTGCCGCCCCTCTCCCCCAACTCTTCTAAACTACGACTATGATCGTGGTGAGACTGGTTACATTAAAATGATCACGATCATCCAAAAACGATAACGGGGGAAAAAGCCAAAGATGAACGCTTAACAAGTACAGAAGACATTTCGGAGTCCTGAGCTTCGTTATCAACGAATAAAGCCACAGACTTGAGTTGTAATAAAAAAAATGTACATGTATGTGTACACTAAACATAACACTGTCAATATTACTTGCTCAAGCACTAACAATATAGTCAAGAATTTAAAAAAAATACGAAAGGAAGGCCATTAAATAAGAAAAAAATTAAATGAAACTAAGACAAAATTTTGGCTTTAGACTGAGGTTCATTCATTTTTTTTTTAATTTGTTGCCACCTCTTTCGTAAGATTGCTGGTGCTTGAACATTGTACTGTGTTATTTTAGTGGTATTTCTTTTTTTTTTAATGACTTAGGCATCGGTGCTTTTACTGGCTGCTTGATAACCGCTACTTCCGAGGCGTCACCTTCAGTGCTTTGATGTCATCCCGCTGTACCACACCGATCACCTCTGTCTTATCGTTGATGTTGATAACAGGAGTATCGGAGCACAGAAACAAAATTAGCGTAAATTATCGGATTGGTCACCCATTAGGTGCTTCACCCTGTCTAGTTCTTATCTCACTACACCGAAAGAATACGGCATTGTAGGAGAACGAACTGTTTTTGTTTAGTTTTTATGAAGATATCTCTACATTTAAGCGGAGAAGGATCATGCTCTTGAGGGGGCGGGGAGGGGCCCTCCTCCCAAGAATTGAAGGGAAGGGGATAAAATCAAAAAATTGGAGTATTTTATAGAAATACTTTAAAACAAAAGGGTGCCAATCTGCTAACGAGTGTCACGGTTTAGGTGTAGGGCCAAAAAAAGAACATACTTCAAATTACTGTCCAATGAAGAGTGTTGTGGCCCTCACAGTTAATTCTCGCCCTCACAGAATTTCGACCTTGATGCGGTATTGAAGCAGAGCATACATGATAATTTTACGTACTACACTTACCGATATCTTCGTGAAGATGTATAAAAGGAGAGACAGAATAGACAAGAATGTACTGATTCTTTGGCCTCCAAACCTTTTTGACATGTATTCGGGTAATGTTGACACCTGTAGAAAGAAACGAACCACTTAGATAACGACAGGAGTTAAAAAGTAGTTAAAAAATTCGATGCTGGTCGTAGTTACGAAATGAACAGCCCCCATTCTGTTGGATATTCCTGCATTTCTGGGGCGCCAGAATTGTACCGACACGGGGTTATGTTAACTCCGGAATTTTCTTAAATACTAACCCCTGTGTACATACGGAATTACAGTTAACTCCGGATTCGTAATTTGCTTTAAAAGTTTCTGAAACCATCCGGAATTGTAGTAACACGGAGTTGCCATAAATAACATCCCTTCCTCGCTCGCGCTGCCTCGCTCGCGCTGCCTCGCTTGCTGCGGCTATACATATACCATCAGAAACCGTAACCATATTAATGTCAAATTAGACAAGAGTAGGGTAACTCCGTGTTACCACAATTCCGGACTATTTCAAACACTTTTAAAGCAAATTAAGAAACCGGAGTTACTGTAATTCCGGGTCCACACAGGGATCAGTATTTAAGAAAATTCCGGAGTTAACATAACTCCGTGTCGATACAAGTTCGCCCGAAGATGCACTTGAATATCGTGATATCGAAAGCAGCCAAGAAGCGCACATGTATAAAAATGGTAACTAAAACACTGCGTTTCGGTCCTATCTCTGTACCTTTATGTATAATTGGTTAGTTAATGTCGCCCGATTAACACAGTTTAAATAAAATTGGCTGGTTAAACTTTAACTGACTGAGTTGAGTGGTATAATGATTGGTTATTGATGATGTTGCTGTCTTTACTAAGTTAAATACTCTTGTTTTG
>JAHWFP010199414.1:69848-92123 GCA_023313725.1 Lithobius niger
GATTACGGCTTGACTCCATAAAGTAGGCATTCAATACACAAAACAAGCACGCTATATTGCTGTCCTCCCTTGGGGGGCGTCACCAGGCATAAAAACACACTGTAACAAACAAAAACATAAGTACTATCAATTCCTCTCAACCTCCAAGATAACCTTCGGAGTCGGTGATTTAAAAGTATTACAAGGCGTTTAAACTTAACAAAAACGCCATGTAACCATCACGGTCCCCACAACGGGGAGGCGAGGGGGGGGGAGGTCAGGTGGACCCGCTGTACTCAGGCCCGGTCACTCAAGGGGCTTATTCGGCCTGAAGTTCCCCCCCCCCGCAATTGTGGGTTTTGATGACAATGAATAATAAGTATACTGGATTTGCGCGTATTGTGAATTTTACTCCCAACAAACAACAACGCCAATCCAATGACAACGAGCACGGAGCAGGAGCAATGTAGTGCAAGCCTGTCAGTTTGTTAGGCAGGGAAGCCTTCAAACGTAAGCAGCCCGGATTAATGAATGAACCAACCTGTTAAGCACAATAATACTGGGGCCGACAAATATTATGATGTAGTGTAACCTTGTTACGCTTTGAGTCGAGGGACGGGTGGGGCCCGCTGTTGTAGTAAATTCCAGACTCCTAACTTTAATTTGGGGGCCCTGGTAATGACTGACTTCGATGGTTATCTGAAGGTTGAGAGGAATTTGTACATATGTTCTAGCTTGTTAGGGTGTGTTTTTATGCCTGTTGACGGCTCCAAGAGAGGGCAGAAAATAGCGTGCTAGTTTTGTGTATTGAATGCTATGGAGTTGACCCATAATCATCTTAGTCAAGTTTCGAAGCATTCCACCAACCACCCTTCTAGTCTTTTGCTATTGTTGTTTGATTGTTGAGTGAGGGAACTCGTTTTTGTTTAGCTTTGTGTTTGTTTACACATACCTTCTTCATTTTTCAGCTAGTGTAAACACGTCAATCGCTAGCGCCATTTTGTTTAGGGCTAGAACTGGACGTGAAATGAATTTGTTCATTCTTAACTGATTCTTAACTGATGTAGTGATGAAACTGATGAACTGATGAAAACAATTCATTTGTAGAGTAAGAAAGAGTACGAAGTCCTAATGTAAGTTGTGTGGAGAAGATGGCATGTTACCTGCACACGAATAAATACAATACTGAGACAAGTTTACCTTCGTCTTTCATTATCTTAAACGCAGTCTTCACTGTGTTGTCGCTTACCGATCTAGTTATACGGCCTCGGCTCAATGACGACTAAAGCTTACCTCTTCAATCACACGTTATATTATCAAGTGAAGACATATACAATTTTAAAACAACATGGGGTCAGTGGATAAAATACAACACTCATGCAGAGAATTGATGCTACGACGGGTGTTTGTTAATACAACACTCATCTTTATCTGGACTAAACTAGTGTAGCTATGTTGTGTATGGTTTTGATGCGTCCTCGCCAAGTTTTTTCCTAGGACGGGTGTGGTACTTTTCCCATGATTCCATCTTGTTTTAAAATGATACACGTTTTTTTTTCACTTGATAATGGTTCAGAGATGGGGCTGTGAATGTATGTATACAATTGTGTCCTTCTTGGTGTTTTTCGATATTATTATAGTGACTTTTATGAAACACTGTATATAATGCATGCTTTTACGGTGTTTGTTGTTTATCTTTCAGTTTGGCGTCCTGTGCTAACCACGGAACTGGGGTGTGTAAGAGGTGGGAACAGAGCCAGTCAGGCGAAAATAGTAATAAAAACCTTATATTTCGGTGTCTATAATACATAACAGGCGACACCATCTTCAGGGAAGGAAGAAATAAAAAGAATAAAAACACCTTACATTATATGAATAAGAGGGCGTCCTCCATGCTGGCGTTGTTTGTGAACAGGCGGTTCTAAAACAATAAAATATCCTTCAAGGTCAGTTCCTGGTAAACAGTAACGATCCCACAACTTCATGAAATGCACTTTGAATTTAATTTTCGAGAACAATTGTAGTTCTCTTGGTCACAATTTTTGGAAACCAGTTTAAAATTTTTACACAACATCAAACGAGCTTATTTCTCCCGACGTTATCTTTCAAAAGATGGCGTCGGGAGAAATAAGCTCGTTTGATATTGTGTAAAAATGTTAAACTGGTTTCCATAAATTGTGACCAAGAGAACTACAATTGTTCTCGAAAATTAAATTCAAAGTGCATTTCATGAAGTTGTGGGATCGTTATACTGTTTACCAGGAACAGACATTGAAGTTTACCCCTCATTTCCACAAAGTAACTACTATTCAATAAAATATCGTGTAAAAGAAGGCTAAAAAAAGTCATATTTTTTTTGCAGTGGGTTTACATTTATTGCACATTCGTAGGCCCATTGCAAAAAAAAAAAATTGACATTTTTTAGCCTTCTTTTAGACGATATTTTAATGTTTTAACCCACCTGTTCACAAACGACGCCAACATGGTGGACGCCTACTAACTCTTAATGTAAGGTGTTTTATTCTTTTTATTTTTTGCTTCCCTGAAGATGGTGTCGCCTGTTATAATATATTATTGACACCGAAATATAAGGTTTTTATAACCGTTTTCGCCTGTGCTACTGGCTCAGTTCCCACCTCTTCCTGTACTGAGGATGACGACAGGGACGTCAAGAAGGTTAAAAGTTGGAAGGGTGTAACCCAGATTTGCGACTACTTATTAAATCTGCCGAATTATTTAATCGAGCGACTTATGAATTTTCCAAAATTGGCCGACTCTTTGCACATGACAACCTGTGTAATTTCCCTATTTACTTGTCGTTCTTATTATAAAGTATCGCGTCAGCAGCTCGTTGCGCCATATTGTAATTATTACCAGTGTAAGAGTCTAGAGGAAAAACGCATCTTCAGTTTTGTAGGTGAAGTGACCTATACTGGTGAGGTAGTGCTTCACTAAAACTGCAAGGCCAACACAATTCCAGTGATCTACTAGAAATTGTATTTGTCAACCGCTTCATTTTGGCAAGGTGGCCTGACCTACGAATTTTACTAGTTTTCGAATGTTGCCGACCGTTTTGCGACACCCCATACATCTCCCCTCCCCCCTCCCTATGAAATCATCCTAGGACAACGTCATACTCGCCGGATCTGTCACTGGAGAATATTTTATAAATTAAATTGCAATAAGTCCCGTGGCGAGCAAAGACTTTTTAAGAACGCAGCATAAAATAAGGAAAATGGTGCAATACTAACCTTACTTGCAATAAAAACGGGAAGGAGTACAAAACCCAATAGCTGCAAAAGCAACGAAGCCTAAATGAAAATAAAAATGGAACCAGACAACACAATTTTTAACTTTAGCTTAAATTAAATCGGAACAAATTTCTGATTATTATTCTTCCTTACATTCACTTCAAATGCTCCAACACCAACTCCGGCAGCAGCTCCTGACCCTGCCAATCCTATGAAATGGTCGCTGCCAATGTTGCTAGCAAATAACGATGCCCCAATCTGAAATTTAAATTAACTAGGATTTAGAAGAGTACGCCAACGCACGACAGCTAATGACTGGCCGCACCTACCCATCTTCTAACGTCAACTTTACTCTTAATATCAAGCGGAACCTGTAATCCACCGAGATTATGGGGGAATAGAGCTTTTCCGTTCTAAGTGTATCATACAATGGACATTTTTATATTTTTATTTATTATATTTCGGAGATATGTTCTTTAAAAATTAATTAAAAATACAGTATTTTAGGCCCAATGAAGTCAAACGAGCCTGACGTCACTACCTGTGCAATTTTTTTCTCTTTTTTTTTTTCTGATTCCTGCATTACATTGGCATGTTGATTTTACATTGGCATGTTGATTTTGCTGGACCACTTGAGTGAATCTACACAATGCTGGACCGACAAACTAATAAATGCTCATTACCAAATGTAAGCCGGACCTCCAAACGTTTCAATTTTGAAGTGCACTGAACTATACCTGGCCGTCCTGGAAACATAGGTTCTCGTCATCAGATTACCGAAGTTAGGGTACGTTTACGCAACCACTCGCTTTTACATTCTCGCACCTAGAAGCTAGAAATCACCTCAAATTCCAACACGGCGGCGGTTTTATGTCTGCCGCCTCGCAACGAAAACAGCAAATAACGTGAGTTCAGAAGCGTTCGGTAAAATTGTTTCGTCATGAGGAGTTCTTTATATTATTGGCACGAATTATAAGACTGCAAGTATTTACTCAAACGATGTTGGATTTAGCTAATCCAGGTAGCATTGTTACCATGGCAATGTCACCTTTGCCATCGCGATTGAGTTCTAGCTGCGAGAATGCAAAGGCGAGTCGCTGCCTAAACGCGCCCTTAAGCAGCATTTGTCACGATTGATACTTGGGTGGGTGACCACCCTGGGAATCTGGGTGCTGCAGACATAGGGCCATAGGGCTTCACGGTCCTTAGAGCAATACACTGACTTCGTTACGGGAGGAGCATATTCCTAACGGAGAGGAACAATCCGTAGCGTTATTTAGTGACGTCATCATCAACTAGGGGGAGGTGACAAACGGGATGCTTGGGGTACAAATGGGAGGAAACGCATCTTGTTTGTTACTACGGTGGATTGTTGGTAAGACACACTATACAACCTAGGATGATGTGCAGGGTCTCTCAAAAGTCCCAGAACAGCCTCACAACTTTTGAAGGGGTTGAAAGAAGATAGTGAAACCCTGGTAATGTACGTTTGGTTAAATGATCTATCTTTTTGTAATACTGGCATTACGCCGCCCCCCCCCCCCCCCTCGGGGGGGGGGGGGGGGGGCAACTCAGAACCCAGGGGCCGCAACTCAGAAATCTCCAATGAAATGGGGGGTAGAGGAATACCTTATTTGAAAGGTCTTCATTAGATGAGTAAAGTACCACAATGATAGCTTCGATATACAATGAGCGGCCGGTCAAACATTAGGAATTTCCTCTGCATCCATATGTCTTAGCCAAGCTAAAGACGTCGTAAAGGGACGTAGGTGGCAGCAAAATGCGTCGTTTAAGTTGGATTGCACCCACGTCATTTGCGGTTCGAAACCCAGAGTGTGGGCCTCAATCCCCCCCCCCCCCCTCCCCAGTAATATTTGAACGGCTGCCATTTTGGATGGGCTCATCGTATCGAAGCTGTCATTGCGGCACTTTACACGCCTAATGACGACCTTTCAAATAAAGTATTCCTCTGCCCCCCCCCCCCATTCCATTGGAAATTTCTGAGTAGGGGCCCCTGGGGCCCCCAAGGGGGTGAGAAGGCGTAATTCCGGTAGTACAAAAGGTAGATCCTTTAAACAAGCCTACATTGCCAGGGTTTCACTATTTTCTTTCAACCCCTTAAAAAGTTGTGAGTGTGTTCTGGAACTTCAATGTATAGCCTTTGGCTCGATGGTGGAACTTTCTATTCTATTCTAGCCTAAAGGATAAACAAGAACTAATTAGAAACAAGATTTGACTTACATAAATGCGATAAACGAGATTAGATCTAATTATCAGAAGAATGAGATTTAGGTAGATATGAAATATTTATCGTAATATTGATATTGAAACTAAAGTCTCTTCATCAGACTGCTTTGCAATAAAATTCGTATCTGTAGCTTTATTCATAGGGCTGCTATTGGGAATTCTTGTCTCCACAGCGGGAAGTTGCGTTTTTGTCGGCAAATAGTACTGATTCAGTTGCTATACATAGGCGAAAAGTCCCAACGGCAACTGCTACAAAAGCAACAACAAAAAACAACGACACTATAGTCACATTAAAAAAACTTTCAGAAGCCCCTGGGTTTTTTCAACACCTACATTTTAAGTAATAAAAATTCAAAATCTATATATACCGGAGAGCAAAACTGCCGAAAAAAAAACAAAAAACAACAAGAATATTGTAGTCACATTCAAATAGCGCTCAAAAGGGAGGTTCGTACCTACATTTTAAGCTACACAAATTAAAAGGCGGTTTATTGAATCAACCTCCAGGTGAGAGCTAAGATGAAGCAACAACAACACCACCAATACAACACCAATATCAACAACTACAACACCACCACCATTACCTCCACCACGCCACCACCAACAACAACACAACAACACCAACGACAATAACAACATCAACTACAACAATGAGAAATGGTCATTCTGTTAGGGCCAAACGATTCGATTGATGTGATTAAAATTTGTATTGCAGTGAAATCTAGACACACGCTAGTGTCGCGCCAAGTTAGGCAACAATCATCACAACAAACATCACATCAATTCAATTGTCGAGGTTATAAACCATTGTAGCGCGGCGCCATAGCGTCAGTGTCTTATATCATAGTTGGGCACATTTGAGGTACTTGGGGGAAAATAATAATGCGGTACGAAAGCTTAATTATACTGAAATCAAGAGCAATGACCCACCTGAAAAAAATTAACTCACGAAGGAATGCCAGCTAAGCTGCTTTCAACACGAAATCTGACCCTCAATAACGTTGAAAATGTGTAACAACCTAGCTAGCTAATTCTAGTCCGCTCATCCCCATAGGGTGATTATTCATCGATACCGAGATAACGCTAAGGCTTCCAGCTATGAAATTGGACGAATGGCTGCAGTACGATACGAACTGCGTATCTTTTATGGTTTGGAGCCTAGGGGTGTAACGAGGATGGCGTGGGATGGCGCGTAATTACGAAAATATTGTTATAACCATTGTTAGTATTGTCGGCATCGTCTCTCATTGGACAGCCAAAGTTCGGACAATGACAACGTGTATACTGACGTGCGTGCCTAGACAAACACTAGTGTAGCACGATAAATCTAAACAACGTTGCCAAAGAAATTGTAGTCACGTCCAATTCACGAAAAATAAACCAACTCTAAAAACAAAGCAAAATACACAAAGCCAAAAACTGGTGAACAGGCCACCAAGTTGAGAGTGGGTTCGGCCCTTCAAAGGAGTGATATCAACACACCAAAACTAACGAAATAAAACAAATTACAACAAAATTAAAACCAAACCAAAAACGTATAAAGAGGTGACCAAGTTGAGAATGGTTCGGCCTATAGGCAAAAGGTAGTATCAAATTGTGTAAAGCCAATTTCTTGTTGACGTGCCACTTTATTGCACGTCTGCACGGTAGTGGAGTTGAGTCTAATACACAATTTTAAAAAAAGGACTGATATCATATCAAAAACAAAACTGGTAATAGGGGCCGCCAAGTTCCGAATGGTTCGGCCCTTCAAAGGAGTGCTATCAACACACCAAAACATTCGCCAACTTAATCGCACCGAATAATACTTTGGACGTTAAATGAAAACTTGAACATTGCTACCAAAAGTTGCAATTTTCTAGTTTTCATTTAACCTTCGAACTATTAAGCGGTGCGATTAACTTGGCGAATGTTTTGGTGTGTTGATATCACTCCTTTGAAGGGCCGAACCATTCGGAATTTCGCAGCCCCTTTTACCAGTTTTAGTTTTTGATATGATAGTGATGACAGGACCCCAAATACCGATTTTCGTTGGTCTATGTCAATTCTGTTGGGAAACTATAAGGTTCCAAAGTTTGACGTTTAACATGGAAGTTCTTGCTGAGGTTTACACAAGGACGATACTGTAAAACAAGGGGGTGGGGGGGGGGGGTAGGGCATAACGGGAATTAAACTGATAGAAAACTTCTTTGCAGTAATTGGTAGTTGAATTTAGATCTCCTTATCTTGGGCTAATCTATTTATTTTACGGTTTGAAACTTTTCAAACATTTACATCTTTTTAAAATTCCATCAGTGCTACTTTGGGAAATTCACGCTCATAGTGTCACTAATTTTTTTTCCCCACCTATTTTGAAAAGTAGACGTGCCGTTTCACACTCGTTTCTGTACGATAAAAACCACGGCTACGTTTATCATTCAGCATACACGTCTAACTAGAGAACTGTTGAATCGTGAACGCTTGAAAGGCGCACTTTTTTTTTCCAGCTACGCAAGTACGTTGTTAGAACATCGTGCCACATTGCCTCAAGAGATATAAACGCTACTACAAAGATGATCTTCAGTTGAGACAGACATATTTGGGATTTATAATAAAACATGCATGTGAAGTCAGAACAGGGCATTTTTTAAGGAATATGAAGTGGTGCTCCAAATAGTAAATAAAAAAGGCATGATTGAGGCCGCAGGGCAGACAGAAATGGAGGGGAGGTGTCTTAATAAAGTTTTGCACTCAAGTTCTCAGAAATTTTACGTTTCAAATTTGCTTAATTTACTCAGGGGGCTTTGATTGGACTGAGTATAATACGCAGTGGTGTCAGTGAATGAGTATGAATGTGCCATTGCCATTCTGATGTTTTCAGTTCTAATGTTTCAACTATTTTTGGTTGGAGGAATATGGAATTTCAGAAAACAACCGGCAACGAATGACTTGCCCATATTCATTTCATCATAATTTTAATTTTTATCGTAATGGTATTTTTAAAATGAAAAATAAGTTTCAACTTGGGGGAAAAGGGCTGGTGCTCCACTTCTCCAAGATGCTAACTGTTGCTCCAATCATGAAGGCTGGTGCTCCACTTGGAGCAGCAGTTACTATGTTAAAAAATGCCCTGAGTCAGAAGAAATTGGCCCCTCGTTTTTGACTGTTACTTTTTCAAATCCGTCGTTTTTAACTACGGACTCAGCATGGTTCGTTTTAGCGTGGGCGTACGTAGCAGGTGCTGAAGGGGTTAAGAGAAGATGATTTACCACGTTCGCTACCACGACATGACAAGAGATCTGCAAACTTGAATTCAGTAGGTTGCCAAAAGCTTGCAGTCTATGGCAGCAAACTTCAGATGGTCTGGGTAAGGTTATCGGGTGCTCATACGTCACTTATTTGTGACATTTGGTGAACCATATACTCCTCACTTAGGCATGCCGTCATCTGTTCTCTCGATGTAAACAACAACTGTTCAAAATAATTGTACAACTGGTTAAATACGTTTCATAAGGTTCATGGTCCTTATGTAAGCTTCACCAAGAACTTCCTTGTTAAACGTCAAACTTTGAAACCCTACAGTTCCTCCAGAATGACCATACACCAACGAAATTCAGTATTACGGGTTGTGTCATAAGTGTTTCACTCAAGGACAGCTGAGATACTATCTCAGCTCGCCTTGGTTTCACTACATTACAAATTTTAATGACAACAGTCGAAACGTTTCGCCTCCACAGAATGGCGATTTCTTGTTATAGTTGCTGGGACTCTTTGCTCTCACCTGGAGATCGAACCAATAAACTGAGTTTCAATTTGTATAGCTTTATACGTTGGTATGAACAAGGCCAAGGATCTTGTATCAATTTTTAACAACGACCACGATTTTTTAACGCTATTTTAACGTGCCTGCAATATTCTTGTTGTTATTCTTGTTGTTGGTGAAATTTTCTATCACCTAGAAGTAAAACCAATCAATTTTTACAGCTTAAAATGAAGGTGTTAACAAGGATGGCCTTCTGAACGCTATTTTAATGTGACTACAATATACTTGTTTTTATTCTTGTGGGGGAGATTTTGTCTCACCTAGAAATGGAACCATTGAACCGGTTTTCAATTTTTATAGCTTAAAGCTACGTATTAAGAAGGCCCAGACTCTTATAGCAGGTATTTTAAGATGATTGCAGTATTCGTTTTGTTGTTTTTGTTGTTACTCTTGTTGGGACAGTTTTGCTCTCACCGAGAGATCACACCAATGAACCCGATTTTTAATTTTTGTAGCGTAAAATGTAAGAATTAACAAGGATCTGAGCCTGTGAATGCTATTTTATGTTACTACATTATTTTTGTTGATCTTTGAGAGATTAAAAGTACATTCCTCCCGGTTGGCTTTCCTGTACGGGGTAGCTTTTCAACATTACTTCAGACGCGTGAATTCATTTTCCTATTTTTTTCCTCGCGAAAAAAGGTTTTGCTACATTCATTATAACCTAGGAATGTTGGCAAAGTTTATTTCGCGAAGGATGCTCGAATGTCGCGAGAAGGTATGGCCTTTTAAGAGTAAAATTAGTTAAGTGTACAAGTAAGGAATTTGCTGGGAGTTACACAATTCTTAAATTCGTAATAAGCGCTTTAGGGGCACTAATATTGCTGAAAATAAGTTGGTTTATGGGTCTTGGTGATGATGGGAAGGCGGGGGGAGGGTGTGGTGATTACAGCACTCAACCCGAGTCTCAGAACCACTAGCAGTATTTCTCGACGCCATTTCAATCTTTTGTCCCATGCAAAGAAAATTTCTGTGAGCCTACAAGTCGTTGCGCCTACTAATTATGACGCACTCTTCAAATAAAATACTACGTACTACAGACTACACGCTTAATTCCTTAAAATTATAGAGTTGGCATAATTATGCGAAACCCACTTTCGCGAATCTACTCGTATGTGAAATTTTTGGGCTAGGGCCGGCAGGGGAGTTGGTACACAGTTCAAATCGCTGGCACTGAATGAATCGTAGAATAAAATGAGTACTTACCAAAAACCAAGGCATATTTCGTCCTGCTAGGAAATAGCCTGTGACTGTACCCCGTTTTGCTTTCAGCATAGCCTGAAAGAAATAATTCAAAGACAGGTAAATTAGGAGAGATGAGCACAGCAATATATGCCAAACCTCGAACGGCAGACTGCAGTGGTGCCTACCCCCCCCCCCCCCCCCCGGCCAGTGGGGAGTTACCCCCCTAATATCAAACGGCCATTCCCCTCCCCCCCCTCCGGTTTAAAAATGGTACTCCCATATTTTTTGACTCGGACTAGGCGTTGGGTTGTCACAACCCCAACCCCCCCACGTATATTTTTAGGCCATGTTATTTTCATACGATTTATTTCTATCCCCCCATAAGGGACCGGTTAATGGCAGGGGGGGGGGGAGGGGGGAATTAAATCCAAGGCCCAAATAAAATGGGAACCCTCTCCCCCCCCCCCCAAACAAAAATGTGCTTTTCATATACCCATTGAGATGATTCCTGCAGATGATTCCTGTGGCCAAGATTAGTGCTGTAGCCAAAATAAGTAAGTATAGCTATCCACACCGACAGTTAGCATTAGATGTAAGGAAACGTGTCTCATTTTTAACGAAAAGACATGTTGGATTAAAAATGTTCTTTAAAATGTTCGTTACACCCATCTTTTGTCAAGATTTATACAATAAGTATGATGAACACACTGTTTACTTGTATGCCCACATCCGTAACATAGTTAGGACCTGAAGAGGCCGAAGAAGCCAAGAAACCAGGTGCCAAGGCTCTTCTACAAAGTTACTTGTAAAAACTATACCTGCAGAAATGGTACTAACAGCTTCAAAATATTATAACACTGATATCATGGGGGGGGTCTGGGGGCTTGCTGCTTGCCCCCCCCCCCCCCCCCAGAAGTTGAGGCATTTTTAGAAATTTTGACTGCTTAAAGTGCCATTTTTGAGGTCCAAAAATGACTTTTTCTTCCAATTGGTCAGTGTGTTTTTGATTCCCTCCCCCTTGACGGGACATGAAATATGAAAAATGAATGACCCCTTCCCCCTCGAGATGGTCCAAAAACTTCATGATTCCCACCTCCCGGAGATAAATAACGACCGGTCCCTAATAACCGGGTGCAGCAACAGCACCTACTGTTCAGTCTCGTTTTCAATCAATATTCATTCGTGCATAAAATTACAAACTAAAACATTTTTATTCTTTTTCTGGATTTATGTGTTGTGTTGACTGTTGACGGGTCATATTGTGTTTTGGTGATTGGTGGTGTGTTGTTGTTGCATAATAAATATATCGATATTCACCCCCCCCCCTAAAATGCCCCTGTAGGCACCCCCCTGTATACACCACTGGCAGACTGAATGTAGTACGTTTTGTCTCAATTTAACGTTAACATAAAACGTAGCCGAAAGGATGGCTGGAAATACGGCTAACAGGAACTACTCCTAAAATTGAGAGCTTCTGTGATTATCTACTCATTTGATCCATTGTGCCTTCCATGCTTGCTTTGACGAACAAAGCCTTATTGTTTTTAATACAAACATTCTGAATTAGTTTGTTAGGTAGTCCGATTATAATTAAAATGTGTTGCGGACGTACTACTATTCAGTCGCGTAGTAAATGTGTTATGTGGTAAGTTCGTATAGTTGATTTTATTTATTTACAGAGCTAAAACGGCCTAGAACACCATAAACTCTCTCTAATCTTAACCTACAACTAAAACTAAAAATAAAACTATTCCGGCTTAAACTACATGCAAAACACCCCTGTACAGTATACACTCCAAAACACCTAAGTACACCCCAGCACGCGCCCATAACATACTCTTGACAATACCTACTCAGAATAAAATAAGAAATCAACCCACAACACACACACCTTGCACCACCAGCACATCCTTTTACCCGTCCTGAGAGTTCGTTGTGGTCGCCCTCACAACTGTCGAAATGACTCCCGTTTTTTTTTGGATATCAGCATCGCGTTGATAGTTTCATTGTCGCAAATTTTCATCTTCCCCTTTATTCTAAGAGGCTGGAGCTTTAGCTTTGGCTAGTGTGTCGCGCCAAGTTAGGCAACAAACATCACATCTATTCAATTACTGTCGACCATTGTAAAACCTTTGTAGTGCGACGCCATAGCGTAAATGTCTTATATCATGTTGAGAACATTCAGCTACTAGGGAAAAAACAATAATGCGGCACAAAAGCTAAAATGGTGGTAAAATGACCCACCATAACAGAAATTAACTTGTGTAGGAATATCAGCTACGCGGCTGTCAATGCAAAATTTGACTCTCAATAACGTTGCAAATGTGTTACTTCTTCTAGTTTCTAGCTATACTTTGTTCCACATTATGTTTTCAGAAAACTGAATGTATGACGCCTCGTTTTCTTTTACTACGAGTGCAAAAAATCCGTAAACATCCCATTCGTTAACTCTAACAGTAACTTTGTTGAGTCTACAAGTGTGATATCCACATGTTTTTGCACTCTTAGTGCAAGGAAACGAGTCGTCATCCAGTTAGTTTTCTGAAAACATAATGTGGAACAAACTATAGTCCGCTCATCCCCATGTTAATTCCCATAGGGTGATTATTCACTGATACCGAGATAGCGGGAAGGCTTCCAGCTATAAAAGTTGACGAAAGGCTGCAGTAAATTTGACGAACTGCATACCTTTTCTGGTTTACAGCCTGGAGGTGTAACAGGAATGGCGTGGAAGGGCGCCTAAGTACCAAAGTATTGTTATAATCATTGTTAGTATTGTCGGCATCGTATTTGATTGGACGGCCAAACTTCGGACAATGTGTATACTGACGTGCGTATCTAGACACACACTAGTGTGTCGTCACAAATATAAACAACTGTGGCAAAGAAATTGTGTCTACGTCCAATTCACGAAAAACAAACAAAGTGTCAAAATGAAGCCAAAAACTGGGAGGCCACAAGTTGAGGATGGTTCGGCCTCACAAAGGAGAGAAATGAACTAAAGAAAAAAAAAAAACGAAAAGAAAACGAAAAACTGACAAAGAATTGAGAATGGTGCGGCCTCTCAAAGGAGTGAAACATGAAATTAAAATATTAGAAAAATTACCACCCAAGCTATTGTTAACGTGGCACTTTATTACACATCTGCAATTGAGTTGAGTCTAATACACAATTTAAACAAAAGAAGTGATATCATATCAAAAACCAAAACTAGTAAAAGGGACCACCAAGTTCAGAATGGTTCGGCCTTTCAAAGGAGTGATATCAACACACCAAAACATTCGCCAAGTTAATCGCACCGAATAATACTTTGGACGTTAAATGAAAACTTGAACATTGCTACCGAAAGTTGCAATTTTCAAGTTTTCATTTAACCTTCGAACTATTAAGCGGTGCAATTAACTTGGCGAATGTTTTGGTGTGTTGATATCACTACTTTGAAAGGGTGAACCATTCGGAACTTGGTGGCCCCTTTTACCAATTTTGGTTTTTGACATAAATAAATAACTTCAAATCGTTATCTACCATTTGTGAAGAGCATGATCATAGGAGATGAGCCTGACTTTACTTTTTTTTGCTTTAGGGAGCACGAACCCAAACTGAGCTATCGGCCCCACGAAGATGAGAGGGAGAAATGAGCAAGAGAAATCCAAGCGTAAACCGCAGTATCTTTGACATGCCACAATCGTCATGAGCACGACACACCACAGACCCTTCTCGTCCCGTGAATACCAGCGGGTGAGAGGGTCCAGGATCGACCTGGGCCTTCCGAACAAGAGATGGCCATGCTACAATATCACTTTACTGATTGCAGCAAGAACCTTAATTGTCATAGCAAAACACCATCCGAAATGAGAAGGAGCATTTCGTCTAACTGTGGACAAAATATCGAGACGAAAGGGAAAAAAGCGACTACAGCGACTATCTAGTCGCAACCGGTCTTCTGTACAGTTACGCCACTACCAATGGTGAAGCGCACACCTCTATCACGTATTGTAACCTCTATTATATAACTAAAAGCAGTTACAAGTATTGCCGGTTTAAAACGTTTTAGCTTTTAGGCTTAATTTTACAATTTAGGCGTAATTGTCAGCTTTTAGGCCAAATTTTCACCTGCCGCTTTAGTTTCGTAAGTAGCATACACGTAGCTTTGGATTGTATAGTAAGCTTATTCATTTTTGTAACACGGTGCGCCTCCGGGCACACAGTTACAGTGTTACTACGTAACACGCAACACAGCCTATATAGATCAGTGGTAGTAGGGCAGTGACGGGAGAGACTCTGTTGATGAAGCTAGCAACGACTCGTAGAAACTTGACGTTACCGTGGTAGCGTGATTTTAGGCCTAATTTTATTTTTATTTTTTTAGGACTAATTTTTTTTAATTAGTTTAATTTTTAATTTCGTTTTAATTTAGTTTGTAAGTAGCAGATATGCCTCGTAGAGAATTCGGCAAGCCCATTCATTCAAGCAGCAATGTGACGAGACTATTTTAAACGAAGCTAAAATCCTTTTGTTTTTACCTCTGCATGTTAGACTTAGTATTTCAATTCGAAGATCAAAGCTTATTATTTAATTTAGTTACGTCGAAGAAGTCTGTTAGCTATAAGGAGGTAACGATGTTTTAATTTGCCATTTTATTTAACGAACTTTTGACACTGAATCTAACTTTGTAAACTGTGGTCGTCTTTCTCTGGTACCGTTGCGAAGTTGAAAAAAAGCGACGGACGGACGGACAAAGTTGTTGCAATAGTCTTCTCAGCTGGTACGGCTGTACAGAAGCCGAAAAAAAAAATGGATCGACAGAAAAAAGTACTGAATGTGAAAACGGAGGTAAACACAACGAGACACACAACACTCAAACTTCTACATTCATCGAGTACGTATTAAACCTCGCTCCTACCGTTCGCTTGGCCCGTTAAATGATATATCTGTTTTCGCACAGTCCGCAATTACTTTGCCGGCGAAGAAACGAAACCTTTTAAACAGGTGTCCCTGACAGACACAGTCCAGCAAGTCATGTAACATAAGAAACGTTTTAATTTTCGACTGTATTTCGAGTTTGATCACAAAATTAACACGACAAAATCTAAAAACGCGCATGACCGCAATTGCCAGCCAACTTGTCAAGCGCCATGTTGACTAGCACTGGGGTTGCTCTGCGCATTTTAGATAGCTTTTGTTGTGTTAACTTTGTGATCAAGAACTCGTAATAGAGTCGAAAATTAACAAAAGGTTTCTTGTGTTACATGACTTGCAGGACTTTCTTGTGTCTGACAGGGGACACCTATTTAAAATAAACAACAACTCTGTTTACGTGCATCCCACGCGTATATAGCTTTTGCAACATATACATGCGTTTGAGTGAATGTAGGAAAACCGTTTTGTACGTGAGAAAAAAAAATAAGAAAATAAAAGCGTTTGCAACATTTACATAAACTAATGTTGCATAACTGAGTCGTGTAGGAAATCCAACACGGAGGCAGGCACCTGTAACAGTCATCGAGTTTACAATAAGCATAATCTGCAGTTAGGCCACGACAGTCCTACAAAATTAAATGGCTTTAACGTGCGGCCTAAACGGACATACTTTCTCACTATTTTCGTGTATCCTGTGAGATAATCTTTCGCAACATTTACATAGGATAGACTGAATGCAGCAAAACCGTTTCTCACGAGGAGAAAAATAGGAAAATGAATGCCTTTGCAACATTTACACGCGTCTGAAGTAATGTTGCAAAACTGAGCCATTCAGGGAAGCCAACTGGGAGGAATGGAGCTTTAAAGGGCAATGTAGTGTAGTGCAGTGGCCAGCTGAGGTCGTCAGACGTTTGAGCTCCTCACAGTCAATACAGCTATCTCAATCGGCTGCGAGTCGAAATCGAAAAGTGACATCTGTCGGCATTAATTTCTGCGCGTTCCAGCAAAACAATGGCGCTCTCCGTGTCGTGTTTTGATGATGCAGTAATTATATTGTTGTATCGGACGTACGTAACGTATTCTTACCGCAATGCTTGTGTTGAGTTATTGTGTAAGTGATCCAAAAGTCAAACATGCATGTCAAAATGGATGTAATTGCCCTTTAAGTTTTGCAACATTATGTCAAACGTAAGTACTATGTAGCGAACGCATTCATTTTTTTCTGTTTTATTTTTAGCTATACTTTCATTCAAACTTATGCGAATGTTGCAAAAGCTATTTGTGTATGGGATAAGCACGAAAAAAGTGATAGGGTAGGTCCTTTTAATGAATGAAACTGTAGACCATGCGGCGCTATGTTCTGCAAGCTGCTTTATTTGTTGTATTAAAGATGGCAAAACAGAATGGTTAGAATGGTGACAGGTGGTGGAAATATTGGGCCATAAAACAACACCTGCCTATTTCTTTAGTTTCAGTAGAATGCGTTGGTCTTTGCCATACTTGCCATGAGACCTTTAAATTCGGTAAATTCGGTGCATGAAAGAGTATTTTCATGTATCCACAAGTAAACAATGTTTGCAACGTTCGAAGTTGTGAGCGGAAACAACAGGAAAATGAATGTGTTTGCAACAGTGGCATACATATGAACACTTAAGCTGCAAAACTGAAGCAGACAGGAAGGCCAGATTAAAAGCAAGAATTTTTAATTTAAGGGAAAGCGAAGCGATTTAACGGTACAGTCCACCTGGTTAGCTTCCTGTGTTGCTCAGTTTTGCAACAATACTTCAGAGGCGTGTAAATATTGCAAAGGCATGCATTTTCCTATTTTCCCCTCGTGAGAAACGGTTTTGCTACCTTCACTCTAATCTACGTAGTACGTAAATGTTGCAAAAGCTAGTTCGCGCAGGATGCTTGAATACAGGGAGAAAATACGTCCTTTTAGGCTAAACTTGTGTCTTATAATAAACGGCCTTTTTATACGGGGGATGGGGGGAGGAAATGGGCAAAGGTCTGGTGTTCTCCGAATGAAGTATCGGTATAGGGAAAAAGTCAGGGAATCGTTAACCAATAGCAACCAACAGCAATACAAGTGTTATGGACAAACTTGCTCTAATTCGCTCCAATGCCTGACGCGTTTCGTTTATTTATTGAAGTTTTCTTTTGCTCTGCTACAAAGTTAGAAACGGCATGACCTTGAAAAAGGGCACCAAGGGCATATCGTCGTTGGATGCGCATGGCTCAATTCCTACAGTTCGATCATATCCAACTTATCTCTGCCCTGCATTTTATTTGGAGGAAACCAGACTTTTGCCTCCACGCTATGAACCCCTGAATACAAATAAAACAACTGATAACCTTGTGCGAACTATAAAAATTTCTAAAATTTAGTATTATTTCTTGCCACAGTACGGCACTGCAAGGCAAAATTAGCGGCCTGCTTAGTTTGTCTGCGTAAGATTGCTAATGATATTGTAGATGGCCTTACACTGGCTTTCACTGCAGTACTGGAATGCTACGACGGGACCATTGCTTAAACTTCAATACTATATATATCCTTGTAGTAATGAAAGATGCACCTACAAACAATCCTGCAGATATGATGAGTAAAAAGTAGACGACGACGGCCACGATGTCCCATGCAGTGAGAATATCATCCATGTTGTTAATTGCCTAACGATTTCGTTGTTGTCAGCCAGTGTTGTTATGAAGGCGTCAGTTCTACGTATCCGGGTCTTCTAAAACTTGACATTCTGTTGCGTAGTTGCATAACACTGAAAACAAACAAGTTAATCGAAATTATCAATGTATTTTTATGAAAACGTTTGCGTTATTCATCTTAAAGAAACGAAATTTGCTATAAATTTTAGTAATAAACGAAGAAGGACAATGGAGTTAATACTGTGAACAACTAGGAATAACAAGTGAGCACCAAAAACACACAAAACAAAAACGATTCATGTGCCGTAAAGAATACGTAAATTGAACCCGGGTCTTTGAACTGTGCCGCCAAGATAACTCGAAACTGATGTATCGAGTCAGCTTAGTGGTTAAGTGACTGAGTCCCAACGTAATGACCCGGATTGGACTCCCCGGATTCATAATCTAAATAACTAAGATCATAATATTTGTTTGTGTGTGTGTGTTTGTGTGCGTGCCCGCAGTGGGAATCTCGATAAACGTATTTCTTTTGTTAGCGCGTCCGCAGTGAGATTCTCGATAATCTTATGTCTTTTGTTTGCTTGTATGTCTGTCAAACGGAATTTTCAACAGAGGCACAGTACTTATTGACGTCATGCCTTTTTCCAGTCACAATATTTTCGTGCAAACGGAATCTAGGCCTCTCAACCCTGGCTCTACCTAAGTCTAATGAACGCTTGGGCGACTGCTAACGGGAAATCACAGTATTTTTTTGAAACGGGAAATCACAACAATGCGCTGCTATTCTTAGAAACATCGATTGATTGATTGATTGATTGATAATTTATTGAGCTTTCAAGGCCTACAACCTATGCGCTCACTCTAAACTTAACCTAACTTAACCTAACTTAACCTATACCCGGAGAACCCATGTTCTAAACAAACAAAACAAAATTCACCTACCAACCAGATAAACCATAGGGACTCCCCTATCCACCCCTATTGGAATCGCTGGGTCGCCTTACGAAACCCCACCGTCTTACGCAGACACCCAAGCCCCAGTGCCGAATGGGGCGCAACACCTAACACTGTTAGCAAAGGATCGCCTCCCCCATCAAACACAAAACGCCGTCGAAACGCCCACAAAGGACATTCCAACAGAAAGTGCCGTGCGGTTTCCTCCCCTCTACCACATAGACACTGGGGTGTACGTGCCCAACCCATACGGAACATGTGCGCCCGCAATTGCACGTGACCCGTCCGCAGTCTAGACAGTAATCCAGCATCACACCGGGAGAGGACGTCAAGAGAGTTGGGACACGACGTCGTTGGGTGCAATCCATACAAAGTACGACCTACCCTACCAACTGACCACTCCTCTTGCCACTCATCCACAAAAATCTTAGCCACCACCGGCCGTAAATCCCTTGCGCCCAAGCCAAAACTCACCTTGGGTGCCCCCCCCCCCCTCCGAACCCCGCTTGGCTAAACTGTCAGCCAGTTCGTTACCAAAGTGGCCAGAGTGGCCCTGGATCCACCCGATAGAGACAGCACACCCCATCTGAGAGAGAGTGAAAAGTTTCCACCCAATGTCAAACGCAATTGGGTGGGTGCATTGAAGTGCCCTGATACAACAACGCAAGAACCCAAGCCCTGCGCGGCAATCAGTGAGAACATGGAACTCTGGCAGCTGGGCAGCAGTGCCAGTGTCCAGGGCCACCGAGATTGCCACAAACTCCCCAATAAAAGTAGATGGGAGAGAGTCTAGCGTATAGGAGTACTCTAACCGATAACCAGGAATGCAAACCCCAACCCCTCCTACAAACCGTTCTTGAAGAAAAGAAGCATCACGATAGATCGACTCGCTGCCCTCAGCAATAGCTCCCTCCTGCATCGCCCGAGTCGCCACAGAACACCATACCCATGGTGCCTTAGGGTGCACCATACACGGTGGAGAAAATCCCAACAGCCCTGCATACAACAGCAGCGATGCCCCTAGCCCAGGAGCATCCAGGAGGTCCCGTGCACCTTGAGACAAAGACATATAATCTAAAATAATGCGACCCAAGGGGTCTCCATCACCGCGCGCCACAGCTCGCTGGCAGACCCTAACCAGCAGTTCCTTAGCCCGCAAGGACATTGGTGCATCACCAGCCTCAACTTGCAACGCTGGGATAGGCGTCGAGGGTAGACAAACAGTAACCACCCTGAGACACTGATTCAGAGACACCTGTACCTCCCGAACCGCTTTCTTAGATACTGCCAAAACTGGAAGATGGTAATCAGCACTCGAACGCACGAATACCCTATAAAAGGAAGTAATCGTACCACGACGAGCGACTGTCTTGTTGTTGGCTAAGGAATTCAAGACATTGCCCCTCGCCGTAATATTCCCTTTAACAGCTGTCACATCCTGTGTCCACTGGAGTTGCGGGTCTAGCCAAAACCCCAAATATCGAACCTTCGCTTTAGCCCATACCCGCGTACCATCTACCAATAATGACCCCTCCAACTTGCTACCCCGCCGAAAAATCATCAGCGCCATCTTAGCACTGGACAGTTGGAGGCCCCGGGCAGCCAAGGCTCGAGAACCCAAGGCAACCGCCTCCTCCAGAGCCGCCAAGATGGTGTGCAAGTCCTTGCCTGTAAGCCAGACGGCTACATCGTCAGCATAGGCGACCACATTAACCACTGAGCTAAGTTCTAGTAACACATCATTAATCGCCACAGCAAATAGTGCTGGGCTTAAGCAACTGCCCTGCGGAAGGCCCCTTTCTGTAGATCGCACATCCAACCAAGCACCCCCAATCCTAGTAGCAAACTCCCTCCTGCCAAGGAGAGCACTCACAGCCGCCCTAAGTTTTCTATCAACACCAAGACGATCAAGGGAGTGCCCAACCCACAATATGTCAACCATATCATAGGCTGCCTTGATGTCAAGGAAAACCGCCACGACGAAACTATCATTGACCCAGGCCTCTCTAATGCCTGATTCCAGAAACAACATCGCATCTTGTGCCCCACGATTCCGTCGAAACCCAAATTGCGCATGGAAAAGACCCCCCGAGTCTTCGATCTGCCAGACCACACGGTTTAGCAACACCCTCTCATACACTTTACGTGCACACGAGAGGAGTGCAATTGGCCGGTAGCTCGTGACTACAGTCTGGTTTTTCCCTCTACCTAGCACAGGAGTTAAAACTGAAAAGAGCCAAGAACGAGGCACAGGGGCACCGTCAAAGCGACTCTGATAAAAAGCATGGAGTGAATCCCGGCCCCTAGAGTCCAGCCCCATCAGATCGCCGTAAGATATCCCATCGATTCGAGCCGCCACAAGTTCCTGCATCGCCAGCGGTGCATCAGACGCCTCAGAATCACTCAAAGGATACACCGTAGGTGGGTTAGGGCCGCAAGGAGCCCCATAAACATCTGCAAAATTTGCGTTGAAGGCCTCCGCCATTCGATGACCAACTAGGACCTCCCCAGAATCCCCAAAAACCCAAGCCAGAGTAGAACTAGCATCCTGAGGGCGCACCAGGGCCCAAGCGCGAGAGATAGGAAGACCCTGTGACACCTGATCGCAAAGTCTGGCCCCATACTGCATTTTCTCCCGTCGTAGGATGAACCTAGTTTCCCGAGCAATCCCAAGGTACTCGAACCACCGCTGATCAGACCGGAGGCGAATGAACCGCTGCCATGCACGGCGTCTGTCCCTGATAGCCATTACGCATGCCGGCGTCCACCAAGGAACGTCTTGCCTACCCTTCCGCTTATTCACCCTATGCTCCTTCCCCCTCCCTGAAATCCACTCCTGAATCCAAGGGGCAAAATCACCCAATCCTACTTTCGGTCTAACCGAATACCGGTAGTAATCCAGGACCCCAGAGTTAGCACCATCCCACGACAATGCTACAGGAAAATGGTCGCTACCTCTAAGGTCCGTTGAAACCTCAAAGGAGAAGCGCGGCGCCAATTCACTTGTGCACATAAACATATCTAAAATGGACTCCTGGATACTAACCCCATATTTACGCACAAATGTCGGTGTACCATTCTGAATCACCGTAAGATCAAGTTGCTCCAATGAGTCAGCAATGACATTACCCCGCGCATCACAGCGCCTGCTGCCCCAGAGTGAGTGGTGTGCATTAAAATCACCACCCAACACCAAAGGCCTTGGGAGGGAGGCAACCCACGCCACTCACTCCTGCCGAGACACATTTTTGGTAACATGCACCACACCCACCGTTAGCC